>CM077652.1:1825000-1840000 GCA_039707465.1 Rhabdophis nuchalis
GAGAACACACACGAGGTGCCTTGCTTGCCAGTAATAAATGTACTTGAGGGTCTCGGAGGGTCTGCGAAGCCAAGCGAGGCTCCCCTGCAGCCTTTCAGGAAACAGCCTGGTTTCATTGGACCTTGGATGGGAGGGGTTGGGAGGGGAAGCTCGGGGGCTTCTGGGCTGGGGACAAGCGCTTGCCCAGCACTGCCCCCCTGCCAGCGTCTCTCAGGTGGGACATAGGGGGGGGGGTATACCACCCCTAGTCCTCTTGCCCTCCAAGTCAGCTGCCAGGATAAACGCGGCTCCCCCTTCCTCCAGATTCCCTCAAAGGGTGGGGACACCTCGGATGCTCTGGCTTGACGCCCCCTGCCCGACTTTGCCCCCTCCCCAATGCCCTTGCTCTGCCTTAAACCCCCCTGGCTTTTCCCCCATCCCCACCACTGGGCACCTGCTCCACAAACATGTGTGTAACGCACTCCAATCCGAGCCATTGCAGGGCTTTGAGGGGAAGGCAGCCAAATGGCTTGGAGTATATTCAAGGATAACAGGCACGTTTGATGGAGGGGGGAGGGAATATCAATGTTGTAAAAGAAAGTATGTCCCTCTTACTCAGCCACGCCCTTCCCCTTCTTCCTCCCACCCCCCACCCTTCCTGCAACCCCCAGCTCCCCACCTATTCTCCTGCCCTTCATTTTGCATTGCAGTTCTGTTCTTGTTGCGCCTTTGTCTTCTCCAAGGTTTAAATTATACAGCAGGGCAGTTCTCCCCCCCACCCCAAATTTTAGATTATGTCAAATGCTCCTGTCCTCCCCGCCCCCCATAGGCTGGTCCTGCTGGGTCCTTCATCCATGGCGATCATCAAACCCGCATCCACCAATCCCCATCTCTGCAACTCCTCACACATGGAGACCTGCCGTCTGGGAAGGCGCTCGGTGGGATGAATTGGCGGGAGAGGGGGGTCTGTGCTGGCTTGTTCCAAGTGTCAGGGCCCCTTTCTTCGAATACTCAAGAAAGACCACACTTACGCATTGTTTGGAATGTATAAGGCTACTTTTACTGAATACAGAAGATCAAGGGACCATGGTGAAGCAGGAAGTAACTAGTTTAGGCGCGAAGAATGGTTATTAAAGCTTAAGCCCACCCCAATAGCCCTAACCCCCCCCCAGCAGTGTCCAATTCACTTTCGTCTCCGACATCAGGTGGGCAGTTCGTTCAACACCATCATCAGCATGGAATGTGAGACCGTTAAGCCACAGATAACACCGGCCGGTAACATCTTCCACCAATCTTCCACCAGCTCACATAATTAACCCCTATAGCCCCACCCGCCCCGTTTCCATGGCAGCCAAGCAGCATAGGGAGAAACGAAGAGCGAAGGCTGACATCCGGACCTCCTCCAGTAGTAGGCAGGACCTCCGGACCTCCTTCCGAAGTTGAGAAGTTATTACTGTAAAATAGACAAGAAAAGACAAAACAACATAGAAGAGAGAGGGAAGGGGTTATGGGTTGTGTGGATACTTGGCATAAAACTGGCGCACAAGCTTTGGGGCTCTGAGATGTTCTTTATCCACCCATTCATTGTGAGAAGGAGGAAAGTCTTTCCACATCACGAGAAATTGAGTCTTATTCCTATGGAGCCTGGAGTCCAAGATGTCACGAACTTCATAGTGCTGGTGACCGTCTACCATCAGTGGCGCAGGTGCATCAGGATGAGGTTTGCGAAGATGCGAAGTGCGTTCAGGCTTTAACAGGTGAACATGGAACACTGGGTATAAGCGACGGTAGGTTTTAGGTAGATCCAAACGAACGGAAACCGAACTGATTATTTTAGTAATAGTGAATGGGCCAACAAATTTAGGGCCCAATTTCTTGCATTTTTGCGGGCTGTCCAAATGTTTAGTAGAGACGAATACTCTATCACCAACCTTGTAAGCCGGAGGAGCCGCTCGCTTTTTATCAGCATATAACTTATGCGATTGATGTGCATCATCCAAAGTTTTCTGTATGACAGGCCACACCAAAGACAATTTAGTGGACCAATCAGCTAGGGAGGGAATAGCAGGCGACTCGTGAGGCAACTCGGGTATGGGCACAAAGTCCTGACCATAGATGATTTTAAAAGGGGTCATATTTGTACTTGAATGAACAGAGTTATTATAAGCCACTTCGGCATGTATCAGAAGGTCAGCCCAGTCGTCC
Organism: Rhabdophis nuchalis; assembly: GCA_039707465.1. Lineage (NCBI taxonomy): Eukaryota > Metazoa > Chordata > Lepidosauria > Squamata > Natricidae > Rhabdophis > Rhabdophis nuchalis. The sequence continues at coordinate 1,827,185 of CM077652.1, forward strand.
TGCTGAAAATTTATGAAACAACGTAGGTATTGTTCCAAAACAGAATTGGCCCTCTCACAAGCACCGTTCGTCTGCGGATGGTAGGAGGAGCTTAAGCCCTGGGAGGAGCCTATCAACTTTAAAAATTCCTTCCAAAATTTCGAAGTAAATTGAGTACCTCTATCTGAAATGATACGCTTAGGAACTCCGTGGAAACGATAAATATGATTCAGGAACAACTTAGCCAATGATTTGGAAGACGGAATTTTGGAACAAGGTACAAAGTGGACTTGCTTGGAGAAAAGATCTGTAACCACCCAAATGACAGTATAACCCTGGCTGCTTGGAAGATCAACAATAAAGTCCATCGAAATTTCCTTCCAAGGAGCCTCCGGCTTTGCCACAGATTGGAGGAGGCCCTGTGGTTTTCCTGGTGAACGTTTATAGGACAACTAGCGATATAGGACTCAACGTCTCTCTTGAGGGAAGGCCACCAAAACTGGCGTTTAACCAGATGTATAGTCTTAACGAATCCAAAGTGTCCGGCCAATTGTGAGTCGTGTGCCCGTTGCAACACAAAAGGCCGTATGGTGGCAGGGACATAAATTTTTGAACCAATCCAAGGTAGATCGTCCCTGACAGTGCAGTCACCGGAATGTGCAGAATACCATTCATCCGTAAGTAGTTCTGACTTAATCTTAGCAATCAGTTCAACGGGTGGGTCAGCTTGGACAGCGGACTGACCCCTGGTCGAAACAGGAGAGGCTATTAGTGTAAGAGGCATTACTGGTTGCACAACTGTAAGTTTCGAAACGTCATATTGGGGTAGTCTTGAGAGTGCATCAGCCATGAAATTCTTTCCTCCAGGAATATATTTGAGACTGAAGTTGAAACGATTGAAGTAATGTGCCCAACGTAGTTGTTTAGGGGACAATGTCCGGGATGAAGTGAGAGCTTCCAGGTTCTTATGGTCCGTCCAAACCTCAAATGGATGAGGGGCTCCTTCAAGAAAATGACGCCAAGTCATGAGGGCCCAACGGACAGCAAATGCTTCCTTTTCCCAAATAGGCCATCTGCGTTCGGTGTTGGACAATTTACGAGAGGTGTAAGCACATGGTTGCAGCTGGCCCTGTTGGTTGAACTGCAGTAGGACAGCTCCCACGGTGACATCGCTGGCATCAGCTTGAACAACGAACGGGGAGCCGACGTCAGGGTGCTTTAGGACAGGCTCAGCCGCAAACAAACGTTTAAGCTTCTCAAAAGCGGCTTGGCATTCCATGGTCCAGTTCAGAGGAGCTCCCGGTCGAGGTTTGCCCTCACTCTTCGTTTTGAGCAGATTTGTGATGGGTAACGCAATGCTAGCGAACGATGGAATAAATTGGTGGTAAAAGTTGGCGAAACCCAAAAAACTTTGCAGTTGTTTACGAGTGCGGGGGGGCGCCCACTCCATGACAGCCTTTACCTTTGCAGGATCCATTTCGATCCCCTCTGACGAAATGCGATAGCCTAAGTAATCAATCTTCTGGTGAAATTCACATTTTGACAACTTAGCATAAAGTTCAGCAGCACGTAGTTTTTGTAACACGGAACGGACAAGTTTAATATGTTCTTCATGTGTTTGCGTGTACACGACTATGTCATCAAGATAGACGATCACCCCCTTATACAGGTGGTCGTGGAGAACTTCATTGATCAGTTGCATAAAAACAGAAGGAGCCCCCTGAAGACCAAAAGGTAGAACTTTAAACTGGAAACACCCTAGTGGGCAGTTGAAAGCTATTTTCCATTCGTCACCCTCTTTAATCCTTACTCTATAGTAAGCTTCCCTTAAATCAAGCTTAGTAAAAATTTTGCCTGTAGCTAGATGAGCTAGCATGTCTTTCATAAGTGGGAGAGGGTAGACATTGTGCTCGCAAATGGCATTCAGATAAGAGTAGTTTTGAACCAAACGGAGAGTGCCATCCTTCTCTCTAAACATCACCGGTGCAGCCACACGTGGCCTGGCAGGTTCAATGAAGCCTCGGTTAAGATTCTTATCAATGAATTTACGTAGCTCATCCATTTCCCGTGGTGTCATAGAGTAAAGACGAGGTTTAGGTAGTTTTACACCTGGGAGAAAATCGATCGAGCAATCAGTGGCCCGATGAGGAGGGAGAGAATCACAAGACCTTTCGCTAAAAGTGTCTTTAAGATCCCAGTATTCTTTAGGAATCTTGTCTTCCCCAGGAATGGTTTCACTTGTAGGGAGGGCTAAAGTGGGACCTGCAGGTTCCTTAATTGGAGTTAGATCAAGGGGCGTCCCATCATCGTGATTTGAGATTGCAGAGATATGTTCCGGTAGTAACAAAGGGATTCGCACCCATCCTTCCTTCCAGTTAATTAGGGGATTCCATTTACGTAGCCAGTTAACCCCTAAGATAACAGCATTATCCGCAATAGGTGCCACAATAAAATTAATGGTTTCATTATGAGTATCACCAATAGAAAGCTGAAGGGGTTCAGTAACATAAGATGCGGGAGTTCCCCCTGCTACAGAGCCATCCATTTGGCAGAATGCGATTGGCACCTTTAAATTTTTTAATTGGAAACGCATGGTCTGAACAAGTTCATGACTGATTAGACAACGGGAACAGCCTGAGTCAATTAGAGCTTGTACATTGCAATTACGGCCGCTAGATGGAGCTAAAAGCCTTAAAGGAATATAAAGGGGCCCAGAGCGGGGACTTACCCAATTTTCGTCAGAGGAGGCGGAGTCCCCCTCCAAATCATCGGGCTGTGGATTACGTTGATCACCAGAGAGGTCCAGTGGCTCCATTCCACTCATTGCCGGCTTACTGGGCACGCTCGGAGTTTTAGTAGGCTTTCTAACTTCAGTAGAAGAATGTGGGCGAGGTGACTGTTTTGATCTGCAGTTGTTAGCCCAGTGCCCCTCCTTCCCACAGCGAAAACAACTGCCAGGACGTGCTGAAGTTGATCTCCGTCCTCCCATTTGCTTGTGGGAATCTCTATCTGTGGCTTGGGGCCTGGGGCTCTCAAAAGGCATCATTTTTTCAAAATGAGCTGGAGTATGGGAGTGGGCCTGATCCAGCTCCACATCCCCAGCCAGCAGAAACCAATCATCTAAGGTATCAGGACGATATCTATTCACGCATGTTTGATAAATATCTTTGTTCAGCCCTTCTGTATAAACATCCATTAGCGCTCTGTCACTCCACCCTACCATATAAACAGAAAGTTCTTGAAAAATCTGTGTGTATTCCTGCACAGACATATCCCCCTGGCGTAGGTCTCTCATCCTGATTCTAGCTTTTCTCTCAATTCGGGGGTCTTCAAAACGTCTCCTAAGAGCAGTCATAAAATTTTCAAAGTCCCGCAACAAGGGTGAGTGACTATTATGCAGAGAAACCAGCCATCTGGCAGCCTTGTTTTCCAGAGCCAAGGAGACAATCCTAATCTTAACGTCGTCTTCAAAATCATCTGCATACTGTTTAACAAAATTACTAACATGAAGCAGAAAAAGTCCTAAGTTATCAGGATTACCATCAAACTTAATGCCCAAGGGAGGGAGTTTAGCAGGTCGGCGAGGGGTGGGGGGGCGAATTCCTTCCTGTGAATCTCTTTGGGTTTGTGCAGGAGGGGGAGGGGTTGTTCCTCTGGTTTCTTGGGCAGCAGCTGTTTCTGTTTCTTTTAACTGTTTGCTTTCCAGAAAGTGCCCTCCCCCCCAGATTTTATCCAGGGTTTCCCTCTTGTCGGATGCCTGACGAAGTAAGTCATCGGCCATCTGCCTTAATTCCTTTTCTTCCCTTAGGAGTTCTGATATGGATGGGGGTGGGGGCGGCGGCGGCATCTGGTGGTGGTAACCCCCGAGCCTATGTCTCCTGTCATCCCCACCCCTTCTGACCAGCGATGCGGTTTAGATGATTCTTCGGCCTTCGGGTCTAAATTTAGGCTTGCTAAAAAGTCCAGTACTGACCTCGAATCATCCTTTTGAGCTGCGATATTGGATGCGGCCTCTGCCATGCTCGGGCCCGGCAACTCCTCTTTGGCAGATTCCGACATCAGGTTATGATTTGTAGTGACTTCCTGCTTAATGTCAAGGCCCCTTTCTTCGAATACTCAAGAAAGACCACACTTACGCATTGTTTGGAATGTATAAGGCTACTTTTACTGAATACAGAAGATCAAGGGACCATGGTGAAGCAGGAAGTAACTAGTTTAGGCGCGAAGAATGGTTATTAAAGCTTAAGCCCACCCCAATAGCCCTAACCCCCCCCCCAGCAGTGTCCAATGCACTTTCGTCTCCGACATCAGGTGGGCAGTTCGTCCAACACCATCATCAGCATGGAATGTGAGACCGTTAAGCCACAGATAACACCGGCCGGTAACATCTTCCACCAATCTTCCACCAGCTCACATAATTAACCCCTATAGCCCCACCCGCCCCGTTTCCATGGCAGCCAAGCAGCATAGGGAGAAACGAAGAGCGAAGGCTGACACCAAGGCTGGGAATGATTCCAGCTTTCCAGTGGAGGGAGGGGGCATTTCCCACCCAACTTTCCCTCCCTGTCCAGGGCTGCAGAACTGGATCCTCAGTGGGGACATACCACCACCCTGATGTGGGTGGGCAGGGAAGCACAAGGACCCCCGAAATCTGGAAAGCTGGTCTTTGTGCACACATGTGCCAGAAACCGGTAGGCCACATGGCTGGTGTACATGCGAATGCCGAAAACCAGATGGTCACCTAGTTTTCAGTGTGTGCGCACACCCGCACTCATATTGGCGCAGTAGGGCCAAAAAAGTGCCTAAGAGGTTCCCCAACAGTGGCCTAGAGTCTCCAGGGTGATTGGCCTCCCATGTCAGTTGGTGTCATCTAATGGAAGTTCTCCAACAGACAAGACCTGAGTCGAGGTGCTTTGCCACGTTTTATGGAAATCTTTCAGGATCTTATTGGTCAGAAGTTTCTTTCTTCATCACAGTTTTATTCTATCTTTAAAAAATATAATGGAATAAAAGTTTCCTAAAATTTTTAGAGTAAACTTTATTCTCAGTTTTAATATGAATAGATCATCATACTTAAATCTTTTTTTCAATTCCATCCCTCTAGACCAGCGATGGTGAACTTTTTTTGGCACATGTCCTGTAAGTGGGGGGAGCACAGGGGGGTCATGCGTGGGCATGCTGTACCCATAATGCAATGTGCGACACCCCCCCAGTGCACATGTGCACATGACAGGCGCTACCCCCTTTTCTTGTATGCTGTTTTTGCCCTCCCCAGGCCCCAGAGGCTTTATAGGAGCCTGGGGAGGGCAAAAACAGCCTCCTCCTCCCCCCAGAGGCCCTCCGGAGGCTCCAGGGACCTTCAAGAGGCTTCGCTGAACCCTCTGGAGGACTCAAAATGGCCCTACAAGCAAAGCAGAAGTCTGTTTCTGAACTTCCCATTTGGCCATTTTTTTGCACTCCGGAAAGCATCAGGGATGGTCAGGGGAGGCTCTTTTCACCCTCCCCAGGCTTCTGGAGCCTGAGAAGGGTGAAAAATGGCTTTGAAAATGATGAATTCAGCTGGCCAGCACTTGCCATAGGTTCACCATCCCGGCTCCAGGCTATTACAATGACAATAAAGATTATTATTATTATTATTATTATTATTATTATTATTATTATTATTATTATTATTATTATTATTATTATTATTATTATTATTAAGTAGAAAAGTACCTTATTGTAATGTTAAATTCCAAAATCAAAAGGGAGGAAGTAAATGAAGAACCTGCAAGTTGTTCTACTTCCTGCATCTGTTTAGAAGGAGTCAGAGGTTTCCTATCTACCTCAGTGAAGACCAGAGGCTCCTCGTCTCCATCCATTTCTCCCTCCGTTTTCCATGGACGGAGAGTCTTAACATCTTTTCTTTGGCCTTCCTTGTTTTTCTGCTCAGTCCCTGCCTGAGTCCAGATGTGTGGAAAGTTGTCATCCTGGATTTGTCAAGAGGGTTCGAGAAGGAGAGCCAGTTTGCTGCTATGACTGCGTTCCTTGTCCAGAGGGGACCTTCTCCACTCAGGAAGGTGGATCACCCTGAGGAAAATGGAAGGCTTTGTGGAACTGGATCCATCCAGAACATTTTCAGGAAAGTCCAAGTTAAAAGACAGATTGAATCTCAGCTTTTTTTTATTTTTAACCTGCAGAATTTCTTATCTAAAAGGAAGTAAATCAAAAAGACTTTGAAAGAGGGGCTGAGAAGAGATAGGAGGAGGGAGTGGCAGACTGAGCAAGATTTACTAACAGCAGAGGAAACATCTCTCCTGTTTTTAGTTTTCTTATGTGCTGCTAAGTTCACCTTTCTAGAAACACCTGAATTCTTTGAAACTTGATGAGTTGTTGTAGGTCCACCTTCTGAAAGACCTTGCAATTCACTGAGAAGGAGTCACTGGTCCATAATGTGGTGCTGTGGATAGTTATGGGGGGAACTCATTACACAAGTCGTCTGCCAGTCATGTAGATCAATCAGTTAGTGAGAAGGGAGCTGGAGGGGACCTTGGAGGTCTTCTAGTCCTACCCCCTGCTCAAGCAGGAGAGCCAATACCATTTCAGACAAGTGACTGTCCAGTCTCTTCTTAAAAACCTCCATTGTTGAAGAACCCACAACTTCTGAAGGCCAGCTGTTCCACTGGTTAATTGCTTTCACTGTTAGGAAATTTTTCCTTAATTCCAGATTGCTTCCAGATGTTACAAGATAGTGTATGTATCCTCCAAGTCCAGTATATTAACTGCCATGTGATGGGACTGAAGATATTTGCCTAAAAAGATTATCTGACTCCTCATTAACCTCTAATAATGTAGCTTCCTATGAATTATGTTGCACCAGAAATAATTAACACCCAAGACCTTCCTCAACTTTATATACCTTATATACTTAAAAAAATTAAAATTACTACTTTAAAAAAAATAGGTGCTATTTTTAATGAAAAATAAAAGGACAGAATATTAAAGAAAATTGATTTTTTGTTTCTCAGATGCAGAAAAATGCACTGAATGTCCAGATGATAAATATCCAAATGTGGACAGAGTCCAATGTATCCACAAAGTTATAACCTTCCTGTATTTTGAAGAACTTCTAGGCATCATCCTGGTCTCTTCTGCCCTACTATTGTTTTTAATTACAGGCCTTGTTTTAATCATCTTCATTAAATACGGAGAAACTCCCATTGTCAAAGCCAACAACCGGGACCTCTCCTACATCCTCCTGGTCTCCCTCCTGCTATGCTTCTTGTCTCCTCTTCTCTTCATTGGTCAACCACGAAAAGCCACCTGCCTTCTCCGACAAACGGTTTTCAGCATCATCTTCTCAGTTGCCGTTTCTTCTCTCTTGGCCAAAACCATCACAGTAGTGCTTGCTTTCCTGGCCACAAAACCAGGAAACAGAGTGAAGAGATGGTTGGGGAAGAGCTTGGCCAACTCTATCATCCTGTCTTCTTCTGCTGTCCAAGTAATCATCTGCTCCATCTGGCTGGGAGTTTCTCCCCCTTTCCCTGACTCTGACCTCCATTCCCAGCCTGGAGAGATCATCCTGCAATGCAACGAAGGGGCTGTTGTCATGTTCTACGTCACCCTCAGCTACATGGGCTTCCTGGCTGCCATTTGCTTCACGGTGGCTTTCCTGGCCAGGAATCTGCCTGGGGCCTTCAATGAAGCCAAGCTGATCACCTTCAGCATGCTGGTCTTCTGCAGTGTCTGGGTGACTTTTGTGCCCACCTACCTGAGCACCAAAGGGAAATACATGGTGGCTGTCCAAGTCTTCTCCATCCTGGCCTCAAGTGCTGGTCTGCTGGGCTGCATCTTCATCCCCAAGTGCTACATTATCCTTCTGAGGCCAGACCTGAACACAAAGGAGCATCTGGAACGATCTTCCCCCCGACATTAGGATGACCACGGACCTCCGCTCCTCCGTCTTAAATTAAAAACACATCTTTTCTGTCTGGCCGGCCTAGGATAGTCTCTCTGTCTCTGGGGTTTTATTGGGAAGTTTTTTAGTATAGCTTAGTTTTAATGGGGAATTTTAGCACAGGTTTAGGTTTAATTTGTTTTTTAAAGAAATGTTTGTATATATTTATTGTGTTTTTTTATTCTTCCTGTGCACCGCCCCGAGTCCCTATGGGGAGAGGGAGCGGTTTATAAATATTAAATTGATTGATTGATTGATCTCACAGCCAGAACAAATGTAAAAACATGAGCTATAACACTATAACATTGTTAAGTTTTCTTTTATTTGAAAGAAAATATGAATTCTTTCTACTTAGATAGTATGCAGGAATCCAAGAAGAATATATGTCTATGTTTCTTTATTCCCCTTTCCTTTCAGCTCAATAAATCTTAATAAAGAGAACTCTGAGAAGGTCATTCAGAGGAATTTGTTCAACAACAGCCAATGGCCTTATAAAAATAATTGGAGCAGGTTTTCCTACTGAAAGAGCCGAAAAGTGTCTCTGTGTGTGAGAGAAAAGCCTAAGTAGGAAAAATGGCAAGATGGAAGCTGTGGGAAAGAAGCTCCAGTCATGCTGTGAGATAATCTCTGTGGGAACCCATGAAGTCCCCAAATGGTGTGAAATTCAGGGTTTCACCTGCTCTCTGCTGGGGAGGAAAATCTGCCCAACTATTCAATGGTTCCTCCTTAATGTCCTGATGAAACCGACTGTAGAGTAAGTGTGGATCACAACAGCTGTCTGGGATTTCTCTTTGGGGTCATTGTGTAGCTCTGTATTTTTTCTTTCTTTCCTTATTCAAGAAATAAAAGAGCAATATCTGACAATGTTCAGGTCCTTTAATTGTCCACTCTACAATGTCTACCTAAAGCATTTTCTCTGCTCCTCTTCCAAGCTTGTCTTGTCTGTGAAGGGCTGGAGAAGATGCCCAGAGAAAGGGGACCTTGAGACTCTCCCCAGGAGGAGGTTAAAGGGATCCTGTCTAAAGGCAGCCCCATCATTGACCAGGTCACACACCTTCAGTGCTGCATCGTATCCATCCAGGTCCAAGAATGGGGGAGAATAAGGGGGGAGGACTTTGAGGTTTCAGGGAAGAGGCCCCCATGGAAGCTGCTCTGCTCTCCAACCACAGAGATTGCTGATTAATTAGAAACCCATTTTTATGTTTTGGAATGGCTATTAATTGTGAATGGAATCCCTTTGCAAATTACATTTTAAGGAGACAAGAAAAGCTCTGATGGATCAGACCAAGTCAGTCTAACATTCTCAGTGACCACATAGAGGCCTCTGGTTCTCCCACAAGCAGAACGAAGAGACTTTGTCCAATATGCAACTGGTATCAGAACATCTGGGATACCAGAATTGGGGATTCCCAGATGGAAGGATGGCTGAATGTTCAACACCGTCTGATGTGATGGAGTTAAGTTCATTTGTGGGGAAACACCTGTTACATTTTGGGCAAAGCAATAAGTCATTAATATGAGAATATTCATAAGAGAACATTCATAAGAGAAAATGTTTCCAAGATTCACTCCCCCAATCATAAAGTCCTAAGGCAGGACCGGAACTCAAGAATCTCCTGGCAACTGGCCCAAAGTCCCCCAGGAAGTCCTCAAGCCTAAGGGAGGAATAGAACTCAAAGCCAGCTGGCTTTGACACCTAAAATAGGACTAGAACTCAAAGTCCCTTGACAATTGGCTCCATGTCCCCCATTTGGCTTTTGTTGGAAGGTGGGATTAAAACTCCAGTGATTGGCGCAAAGTCCGTCTGGTGGCTTTGATTTCCCTTATTGTCACCAGGAAACTAAGATCATGGCATCCGGACCTCTCAATCCCTGGCAAATAGATGGGGAAGAAATAGAGATAGAATAAAATAGAATAAAATAATAATAATAATAAATTTTAATTTGTAAACCGCTCCCTCTCCCCATAGGGACTCGGGGCGGTGCACAGGAAGAATAAAAACAACAAATATACAAACATATTTAAAAATGAATTAAACCTATGCCTGTGCTAAAAATCCCCATTAAAACTAAGCTAAGCTAAAATAACATTCCCAATAAATTAATAAACCCCATAGACAGAGAGGCTACCCTAGGCCGGCCAGACAGAAAAAGTGTGTTTTTAATTTTAGACGGAAGGAGCGGAGGTCCATGGTCGTTCTAATGACACATTTTATTTTCTTGGGCTCCAAGATCACCGCAGATGGGGATTGCAACCAAAAAATTAAAACTTGATCCTGGGCAGGAAAGCAATGGTAAATCTAGACACTATCCTAAAAAGCAGAGACATCCCCCTGCCAACAAAAGTGCATCTAGTTAAGGCTCTGGTTTTCCACTTGCAATGGATGGCAATGAAAGTTGGACCATAAGGAAGGCTGAGCGCCAAAGAATGAAGGCCTTTGAACTCTGGTGCTGGAGAAGACTCCGGCGAGTCCCTTGGACTTCAAGGCCATCCAATCTTTCAGTCCTAGAGGAGATCCACCCTGACTGCTCTTCAGAAGGCCAGATCCTGAAGAGGAAACTCCAATACTTTGGCCACCTAATGAGAAGGAAGGACTCCCTGGAGAAGAGCTGCTAAAGATTGGGGGCAAAAGAAGAAGGGATGAGTCCAGAGGATGGTAGAGGACAGGAAGGTCTGGAGGAACGTAGTCCATGGGGTTGCAATGGGTCAGACGGGACTTTCTGCTGCTGCCCCTTTGCTCCCAAACACACATACGTGGGGCCCAGTCCTCACCTGCCCTGCTCCCTCGCACCCAGCTTGGCCAGGCCATCCCCTGCAGCCCCCATCCCACCTCCTTGCCTTCCTCCCCTGCGGCTGGCCGAGCGAGCGGAAGGACGCCTGGTGGGCTTCCTCCCAGCTTTGCCGCAGGTATAGAGTGGGGGCTTCCTGCAATGTCCCCCTTTTTTTACCTGCATCCAGGTAAGCTTCCATGAGCACCGGCCTCACCTGGAGCCTTTCAGCAGCTGCAGATTTGTGGTCTCTCTATTGTGCCCCCTCCCATTTGAAAGGGAGCAAGGACTTTCTTTCCTTCCCCCCTTAATCCCTTCTCCTGTCTCCATCCAACCCAGCACTCTTGGGGGGGGGGGGTTCCTTCTCCAGGGCAGCTGCCTGCTGAGAAGCCTTTGGAGGGTCAGCCGAACTTCCCCCCTCCCCAGGAAAGAGAAGCCCCCTTCCTGCCTCTGCCTTTCCCATTGGCTGTTGCGCTGAAGTCCCCTCCTTCTCCCCCAGGCAGGGAGGGTGGGCGCCTCCAGGTCCTTCCCTTCCTCACGATATTGTCTCCAGTGAGACCCAGCTGGAGACCCTCCCCATAGCAGTCCTTTTCCACCGAGGGATTCAGCAGCCCCTCCCTCTTATTTAGAGACCCCGCCTGCCCTGTTCGGAGGGGTTTGTGCTTTGATGGGGTCACTAAAAGGAAGCCTGTTTCTCTAGGCGAGGGGCGGGGGGAGGGGAGAAAATGGGAGGGGGTCACTTGATTGGCAGCAGAGGGGGGCGCGCGTCCTCAGCGGGCGGGAGGCTGGAGGGGCGGCTGCGAGAGAAGGCTCCCCTACAAGGAGCTCTGAGGGGGTTTGGCAGTGCGGGGCAAGGACTTCGGGGTCAGGGGGAGGGGGCTGGTGCGTTGCCGCGCGGCTTCTTCCTACTGCCCACCCCCCACCCCCACGGCGCAAGGGAGCGGAGGGGGGGGAGGGCTGCCTATAGGGGCAAAGCAGAGGGAAGCAGGGAGGGGCAGGAGGAGGGAGCGATCCCATCCAAAGACACCATCTAGGCTCATCCCAATGATGGGGGGATTTGCACCAACTCTGCCTCCTCTGAACAGAAAGAGGGAAGGCAGGAAAGGAAGGAGGGAGGGAGGGAGGAGAGCGTTGGGAAAAGGAAAGGGAAAGGGGGAAAGGGGGATGCGAACAATCCCTTCAGTTTTAATTCTTTTGTAACAACAAATAACCAAATAAGTGTCAGCCTGACTACTCAGAACTTCAGAGATCCAACCAGTGAGGAGGACGCTGCTTCTTCAGGAGGGACCCCGAGTCTTCTGGGCTCTCCTTGGTCTCCCTCCCCCCCAATCTCCCTCCCGTTTTTTCCTTCCGCGGAGTTTCCCTCCCTCATCAGCTGCCACCAAGGGCCCGGAGGAGCCCTTTTGTGACGTCCTCTTACACAGCAGCCCTTACACAGCAGCGCAAAACCCAGCCAGCCAGCCTTGCCTGAACAACCAACCCAAAATCCCCGGGAGCCCCGATCAGTCCCCGGGAAGACGGAGATCCCAGCCACAGTTGGAGAGGAAGGGATCCTGTGGTGGTGGGGCTTCGGCCAATGGGGAGGAAGAGCGCCCCCTGTGGGAAAGGATAGAATAGCAGGGGGACGCATCTGTCAGAGCGAAGGGAAAGGAGGAGCTGGGATTTTGAGAAAGGTGGGGGCCCAATGGAGAGGGAAGAAAAAGGGAGGGAGAACATTTCCTGCTAGCGGGCTTTTCCTCAGCGGTCGCCCTGGTCGCCCATCCAGGGAAGACCCTCCTTATCCCTGCTTAGCACCGGAGACCCTCCAGGGCTGCTGCCAGCCGAGCCCTTGTAGCCGCTCGGGGAGAATGGGGGTTCTTTGGCCCCTTGAACTCGTTTCTCTCGCAGCTTCCCTGCCGCCTTTCTTGGGCGCTTTGCCTGCTGCTCTCGCTTCCCCTCCTGTTCCCCCCCTCCAGCCGCTCTCCTTGGCCCACACACAACACGCCACCACAAGAACAGCCCCCTACAACCAACCTCCCACTCAGAAGTCAAGACCCCCCCCTCGCCCCCCAAACACTCCCCCCAGCAACAACCACCGCGCGCTCCCCCCCACCCCCCCTTGCAGCTCCCAAAGCCCCAACCGCCCATCCTACA
>CM077652.1:4845000-5010808 GCA_039707465.1 Rhabdophis nuchalis
CATTTTCATGGATTATTTGGTTGAAGAAGCAGAGGGAATGTTTACAAAGCTAACACCCGAGACGCCAGAAATAAAATTTGAAATGATTTTGATAGGTTGGGGAAAAATAGAAAAATGAGTCTGAAAGTAACAGACTGAATAAAGCAATAAAGACAACAGACTCTTTTAAAGGAAACAAAAATCGACACACAGTCTACAAATAGGCAAGTTGGGCCCCATTAGGTCATCGCTTCAGAGATACTTGCTTACCTAAACAGAGAAGCAGAAGGACCAGAACAAGCAAAAGGGTGGGGGAAGGCGCTCTCTGTGGCGGGCCCGGCCCTCTGGAACGACCTTCCCCCCGACATCAGGACAACTACGGACCTCCGCTCCTTCCGTCTTAAATTAAAAACTTACTTTTTCCGTCTGGTCGGCCTGGGATAGCCTCCTTGCCTTGGGATTTTATAGAATAGGTTTTAGTTTAATTGGGATTTTAGCACAGGGTTTATTTAATTGGTTCTTAAATTTTGTTGGTATATTTATTGTTGTTTGTTATTTATTGCTTTTATGCTACCTGTGCACCGCCCCGAGTCCCCATTGGGGAGAGGGGGCGGTCTAGAAATAATAAATTTCATTTCATTTCATTTCATTTCCAACTTCCGGCCAGCTTCCCCACTGAGTTTCCTTGTGGGAATCTGGCAGGAATTGTCAGAGATCTTCCTTTTTTTCCTTCCTCCCTTCCCTTCCCAGGCAGATAACTGAAAACGGGTGGGAGACTGGGCGATGGATTGCAAGCTGGCTGGGAAACTGTCACAGAACTCTGAAAATGAAGATCCCGTGATTGCAACAGTAACAGTACCATCCAGCAGCACCAAAGCAGCCACAACCTTCCCAAATTTCATTCCCTTATGAGACACGGATCCTGGATTTTGGACACATTCTATATATTAGCCCATCTGAGATACTTTGGTTCACAAATGGCTGCCTTATGATGCACCAGTTTGTCTAGCTAACGTTCATGAGTTGGAGTACTATATAGAATGAGTGATATACTAGGCTTGGGGGGATTCCTGGCAATAACATTTGTTTTAAAAAAGGGTACAGTATTGTGATCCAACACAGAACATAATTCACAGAACATTTCCCAGGTGGTAATTCCAAATCTGTTTTGCACTCCATCGTCTTCAATAACTGGGTCCAGTTGTGTTCCTGGCTCCAGAGGTATTGGTCTAGTGTTGAAGACCCCAAGCTAGAAACGAGGAGAGTCTGGGCCAAGTTCCTCTCTCTCAGCCAAAAACCCACCTCATAGGGTAAATAGGAGGAAGGAGCAGTAGGTATGTTTGCCACCCTGAGTTACCTATAAACAGGGGTGGGTTTCTGCAGGTTCGCACCTACTCGCGAGAGCCGGTTGGTGAAATTTAGAGAACCGGTGAGAGGGGGTTCCACTGACGTACCTGGAAGTAAATCTGGCCCGCCGCTGCCAGTGACCCAACGGGAAGGAAAGGAAAGGAAGGAAAAAAGGAAGGAAGAAAGGAAAGAAAGGAAGAAAGGAAGAAAGAAAGAAAGAATTTATCATCACAATTGAGTCCAAAATTTTGGTTGCTAAGCAAGAGCGTTGTTAAATGAGTTTCACCACATTTTAAAAGGTGGCCACTCCCACCCTGTCACATGACTGCCAAACCACACCCACAAAATAGGCCACACCTACAGAGTAGGTTCTAAAAAATTTGAAACCCACCCCTGCCTATAAAGTAACAAAGTTGGATAAAAATCTAATGGATAAATAATGGAACAGATGGAGAGAAGGACCAGGGATTAGAGACCAAGTCCTATTCAGAAAACCAAAGGCAGGCGGGATAAAAATCGATGATTTTTTAAAAATATTGGATTTTTTAAAATTTAAATCGGATTTTGGGTTTTTTATCAAATTTATTTTAATAAAATGCTTTTGGAAGTAAAAATCTATCTAAAGATATTTTTCTATTTAACAGATATTAATATAGTTGATTCAGCACGAAACGGAGCTTAGCTATGTAGTTTAGTTTAGTTTATTCGAATTTATAAGCCTCACCCATCTCACCACATAGGGACTCAGGGCGGCGCACAGGGAATATAAAATATAAATATACAAATATACAAAAAATAAAACATTCTTAAAACTAAATTAAATCAACCCACCCTGCGCTAAAACCCATATTAAGGGTTTTAATTAAAGTTGAATTAAAACTTGGTAACTAAAAGCAGTAGGATCGAGTAAGATCATGCCAGGCCGGCTTGTTGGAAAAAGTGCGTTTTTAACCGCTGGCGGAACAGGCAGAGGTCCAAGATGACACGGAGGTCGGGGGGAAGAGCGTTCCAGAGGATTGGGCCCATCACAGAGAAGGCTCTTCCCCTGGGCGTCGCCAACCGCCATTGCCCGGTTGACGGCACCCGGAGCAGACCCTCTCTGTGAGAGCGTATTGGTCGTAGGGACATATGGGGCAGCAGACAGTCTCGTAGGTAACTAGGCCCCGTGCCATGGAGCACCTTGAAGATGGTAGCATAGGAGGCTCTACATTCTGCAATACGGGGACTGTTGGTGGGTCAACCTGGGTCAGAGGAGGAGCCGCTACGGGACAGAGATGATGACGGCGGCTCTTTAAAAATTATGATTTAAATGGAGTTGATTTAAATCAAATCCACCCAGACCGAAGGAGCTGACTATGCGGAGGCTTGAGGAGGGATCCCTTCAGTCTTGACTGGGCTTCATGTAGAGTCACCCAGAACTCCAGGTCTCTTCGGTCTCATTTGGGCAGCCATTCATTGTCCACTTTAGCGTCCGGTCCCCTAGTCATCTTTGCTGTCCTTCTCCCAGCACTCCTTCCAGAGTCTCGGCCTATTTTTTGTATCATGGCGAAACGAGACCTCTATGCAGAATTCCAGGTGTGGCCACACTAGTGTAACATAGAGCAGCACCATCAGTTCTCCTGATCCTTTATTTTGCCTTAGTTTACTTCCTAAATCCCAGATCAGATTTCCAGTTTGTTTTGCTGCTGTGCTGCCTCTGCCAAGGAAGCCGAGCATGACCGGAATTTCAGACTTTGCAATGCTGAGTCACACAATCTCAGGTTTAAATGCGTCTCCTCCATCCATGCCCTCTGCGACCAGGAATCAGGTCAGGAACCCATTTCAGGGTCCTTGGGAGGCACCTCCAGGCATCCTGTGGAGGTGGCCCCCATCCAAAGCCTTCCACTGCTCCAAGCGGAATCGAGCAGAGCTCGAGACTCATGGTGAACAGACGGAGGCAAGTTTGAAAGTTGCATTCTTTCAAGGGGTTTTAATATGGGTTTTTAGCACAGGGTGGGTTAATTTCCGCCAAAAAGTTAAAACCTATCTGTTTCATCAGGCCGGCTTGGCCTAATTTATGTTTCTCGCCCCAGTCTGTAGTTTATATTGTTTTATCTGGTTTTAATGGGATAGTTTTAATATTTTTAAATTTTGTACAGGGTTATTTAATTCTATTTTAACTATGCATGTATTGTTATGTTTTTAGATGTTTTTTAATTTTTCCTGTACACCGCCCCGAGTCCCTCCGGGGCAGTGGTGGGTGTCAAATTTTTTAGAACCTACTCTGTAGGTCTGGCCTGTTTTGTGGGCGTGGCTTGGCAGTCATGTGACATATTTTTGTATATTTGTGTATTTATATTTTATATTCCCTGTGCGCCGCTCCGAGTCCCTACGTGGTGAGATGGGTGCGGCTTATAAATTTGAAAAATAAATAAATAAATTCTGAACAGAGAGGCTCCGTTTTCAGCACAGAAAGAAAAAAATCCCACCACTGGGTGGTCGAGGGAATTGCTAGGAAAATGGGCAAGGGGGGAAGGAAAAGGGAACACAACTGCTTTGGAGAGGAAGGGGGTTCTCAGTGGTGGTGGTGGTGGGAGGCTATAATACATTGTGAAGGAGATTCCTGCCAGGCGCCACCTGAGGGGTAGCAATAGCAACCGCCCTCTTTGCTACCGCTCTACGGCTTTGCAGTGCTTGCCAGCCCTCTCTAAGCTGTTCACAGAGTCAGCCTTTTGTCCTCCCAACAATCTGGGTCCTCGTTTTACCCACCTCAGAAAGACGGAAAGCTGAGTCAGCTTTGAGCCTGGTGAGATTTGAACTGCCAAATTGCAGACGGTCAGCAGTCAGCCGAAGGAGCCTGCAGTCCTGCATTCTAACCACTGCGCCACCATGGCTAGGCTAGTATTTTGGGATCCTGCTACAAGGAAGCCCCCAGAGAATCACCACTTGCAGCTTTAACTCTCCCCCCACACCCCGAGATTTTTATTTGTCGTTACTTGTATCCCATCTTTATTATTTTTACAAATAATTTTAAGGTGATGTACACATGCAAACGCATCTTTGTGGAAATGAAAAATTAAGATGGAAGAGGGTGTCCTGACTGAAATAAGGTGCAACAGGAGCAGCAAAAAGAAAGAAGCCGCAGTATCTCTTTCCCCTTAGGGTAACTCATTGCCCCTGGCTGCTCCAGTCTGGAAAAGCTGCACCTTCTGGACCCTCCTCAAAGGAAACCACCATCAATTGAAATAGGTTCTGGAAGACGCGTTTCCGGTTTTGGAGGCGACGGTCGTGTTTTCTACACGTCCGCCGCTGGGTTTTCTTGACGGGCACCTTCGGGGGCAGGGGGGGCGCGAAGAGCCCCCCCTCCGTAAGGGCGGTTGCGGTGAGACCCACACTTTGACGGCAGTCAGGGGGGCCGTCCCGCTGCGCCCTAGGAGCCAAGAAACGGAGTGCGGGGGGAATGTTTTCCTCTTTGCTGAAGGAGCCGGAACAGATGAAGGATTTCGTATAGGAGCAGAAATACCGGGGTTGAATGGCTGCGCCGTGACTCCGGATTAATTACAGATGGAATGTGAGTTACTTATTTTGATTTTCTACATTCAACTCAATTTACCTGGGGGCCGCTGGAGACAGAGGCTGGGTGAGGCTGGGCCGCATAAGGGATTCCTTATATTAATATTAATACGAATATTAATACGAATATTATACTTTCATATCACGGTGGGGGCCACAAGATACCGTCCTGCGGGCCGCAATTGGCCTGCAGGCCGCGAGAATGAGACCTCTGCTTTAGAGGAACATAAATCCTTCCATTCCCCACTAGCCTGTCAGACCTGAAGAAGCTTCTTGGATGAGAAGTAAAATGCCTTCAAAGAAAAAAACAAGGAAGTCCAGTTGCCTCCTGAAAAAAACAACACCTTTGGGAGGTTCAAAGAAGGTGTCACAACTGCCTTGACCTGAACCCTAAGCGAGAACAACTCTATGAGAAAAAATCTTTACTAAAATCTTTACAATAAGGCAAAGCTGGATCTAAAATTTGCATGCCAAATTCCCAGGATCCTCCCCCCACTCCCCATTGTCCCATCATATTCAAGCTAGATGTTCATCCTTGGTATGTCACCACATTCCTTTGGAGCCCTGGTCCTTGAATTTGAATCTCCAGCTGGTATCCATTCGGCTTCCCTCCCCTCTGCAGCTCTTGGCAGGGAAGCCAAGGTGTAAGATGAATGTGAGGTGGCCGAAGGGAAGACCTCCAGGGAAGGTCTCTGGCCAAAATGGCCAGGGAACCAGAAAGTGGGTCATCTGAAGACAGATCAAAATAGTGGAGTATCCTGAGCCCCAAGAAAAGATGGCCCCAGAGAGACTGGCTGGAAAACTCAACCGACTGGGACTATAAGTCCTGATGTCAGCTTGTAAAGCGTTTTTGTTGAGTCCTCGACATACGACCGGCCGCAAGTCTTCCACTCTTCCCCGAAGGACCATAGCAACAGACAGTAACAAGTCTGTAACTGCCAGTCGCGTCTGATTGGCTCAGACGCGGCTGGTGGGAAACTAGGTCCTGGAGCGTCCTGATTGGTTCCCCGTTTGACAGCTCGCGTATAAGTAGCTGTCAAACGGGGGAGCCCCTGTCTACCGCAGTTCTTTTGCCTGTACATAGTTCTTTCGTGTCTCTTGCTATTTTGCCAATAAACGGCTTGTTCTTTTACTAGCCTGTGTCCGAACTCCCTCTGTTCCCGAAATCTAACAGTTTCCATGACTACTACCAAGCTGCCATAGAGAAGGGAGGAGAATTCCATGCATACCTTTGGCCAGAGTCAGTTCTCATATTCTTGCAGCTGGCATGTGAATGCACATGTCCATAACCTGCCGTAGCATCTTGTTGGTGAATGTGATTTATGACTTAGGCAGAGTGGAGGGGACACAGGGGTAAAGTTCAGATGCCATTAAGTGGAAATCAGTTTCAGCTGCAGAGAAGAACATGCCAAGATGTTGATCCTAATAAATGAATGGGTTTTTTTGAACTTTGTCTCGAGGCTCGTAAATTACTTAGGTCATCTCTTGGGAACTTCACAGAGAGAACTTCACACCCAGCATTTGGTTAGATGCCTACCTTGTTTTGCAGAAGACCTGAGGAAGAAGCCAGGGATCAGCTCTCCCAGACCCGAGAAAACTGTAAAGATCAATGGAATCTTTGGCAAGAAGTGACCATGTCATCTTCCAGTCCAGGTTGTTAACAACAAACTAACAACTAACTAACAAACAACTAACAACTAAACAACTAACACTCAGAAATAGTGGATTTCAGGAGGGACAATTCCAATAAGGGCTACTCAGGATCCCACAGGCAGGATCAAGGCAGTGCAGGATGGTTCACTTCTTCTCCAAAGACCACCCATCCACCAATCCAGTGAGAAAAAAGGGGAGCACTTAGGGAAACAACTGATATGCAGCTGATGGAAGGGGACATACATGGGAGTGCAAAAGGGGTGTTACCCCCAGGGAGGATTTCCAGCAAGTAACATTCTAAGTTGCTTCTCAAGGAGAGAAGCAACTTAGAACTGAGGAGGAATTTCCTGACAGTTGGAACAATGAATCAGTGGAACAGAAGTTGCCTCCAGAAGTTGTAAATGCCCCAACACTGGAAGTCTTGAAGAAGTTGTTGGATAGCAATTTGTCTGAAATGGTATAGGGCTTCCTTGCCTAGGCAGGGGGTTGGACTAGAAGACCTCCAAGGTCCCTTCCAACTCTACCATGGTATCATTGTATCACATTACCTACAAGGGGAAAAAAATAACCCAAAGGCAACAAAACACCGAGTTTTTTTGGTTCCGTCTGTAGAAATTCAAATCAAAGGGAAGCGGGGGAGGCAACAGGCAGACTTCAGCTCTTGGCTGGCTTTGATCTTGTCCTCAAAGGGAAGCGAGTTCAAAAGGATCCAAGCAGGACAACCGATGAAAGGGAGGGGGCCAAAAAAGCTAATTGGGAGATGGCGATGATCCCCGGGTATCTTAAATCACCAGTTATATTGTGAAATCTCAAAGGAGCTACGAGGAGATGGCTGGACCCCAAGAGGCTGCCTAGGGAACAGCCAGAGTATGCAGCTGCCCAGTCTGGAGGGGAGAGGAGAGAGAATGGAATGAAGAATTTAGAAGGAGAATAGAATAGAAATAGCATAGCATAGAACAAAACAGAACAGAACAGAATAGAAAACAGAACAGGTTACGGAATAGGATAGATTACTGGGATGGGATGGGATGGGATGTGTAGGGATAGGGATAGGGATATGCAGAGAAGAGAACAAAAAGGAATAGGAAGAGAAGAGGAATAGAAGAGAAAGAGAAAGAGAAGAGGGATAGGATAGGATAGAAAAAAAGAACAAATTACAGAATAGAATGGATTACAGGAATGGGATGGGATGGGATGGAAGAGAAGAGAAATAGGAATAGGAATAGCATAGCATAGGAACAGGAACAAGAAAAGAATAGATTTATTGGCCAAGAATGATCGGGCACAAATATGGAATTGACCTCTGGGGCATAAGCTCTTAGTATAAAACAAACAACAAAGTAATATAATCATATATACCAATAGGAGAAGGTAAATAGAAAAGATGAGAAAGATAATAATAATACAACCGTACCTAGACATAAGGATATAAAACATAACCGTTAATTTTAGTTGGTCTCCCCTCAATTGAGTCTAAGGCTGGAATCTCTCCATTATTTTTAATACTGGCAGGGATGCTTCATACAGGCTGCCAGGTGGAAGGATTCATACAACATGTTGTTTGGTTGCTGAAAGACTCTGCTTTCTGTGCTTCCCAAATACATAGCCTCTGTTTACACAATCTGCTAAACCCACATTAGCAACCAGAGATTCAGCAGGTTCTGACCTGTTCTGGATAATCAATAGTGGAAATTTTGAGTAGTTTGGAGAACCAGTAAATGCCACCTCGGACTGACCCTGCCCGCCCCATTTATATTCTCTGCCTCCCGAGTCCCAGCTGATCGGGAATGGGGATTTTGCAGTTTCCTTCCCCTGCCATGCCCACCAAGCCACGCCCACCAAGCCACGCCCACAGAAACAGTAATAGAATTTTTTGAATCCCATTACTCTTAGCAATGTATAACATACGATGTGTAATATTAAACACTTTTACACTTGCTGTGTGTGTCCATTAGAGCAGGGGTCTCCAACCTTTGCAACTTTAAGTCTGAAGGACTTCAGCTCCCAGATTTCTCCAGCCAGCAAAGCTGTCAGTGTCAGGGCCTGGGCCAGAGGTCTCCAACCTTTGCAACTTTAAGTCTGAAGGACTTCAGCTCCCAGACTTCTCCAGCCAGCAAAGCTGTCAGTGTCAGGGCCTGGGCCAGGGGTCTCCAACCTTTGCAACTTTAAGTCTGAAGGACTTCAGCTCCCAGACTTCTCCAGCCAGCAAAGCTGTCAGTGTCAGGGCCTGGGCCAGGGGTCTCCAACCTTTGCAACTTTAAGTCTGAAGGACTTCAGCTCCCAGACTTCTCCAGCCAGCAAAGCTGTCAGTGTCAGGGCCTGGGCCAGGGGTCTCCAACCTTTGCAACTTTAAGTCTGAAGGACTTCAGCTCCTAGACCTCTCCAGCCACCAAAGCTGTCAGTGTCAGGGCCTGGGCCAGGGGTCTCCAACCTTTGCAACTTTAAGTCTGAAGGACTTCAGCTCCCAGAATTCTCCAGCCAGCTTTGCCGGTTGGAAAATTCTGGGAGCTGTAGTCCTTCAGACTTAAAGTTGCAAAGGTTGGAGACCCCTGCATTAGAGGAAGGACTGGGGAGGGGAGGGGGATGGAGGAAAAGCTGCATCAGGAAAGAACCAGGGAAGTGGCAGGGAGGGAGGTGGTTCCCGGGTCCCTGGGCAAGAGAGGGGCAGGGGCAAAACAGGAAGTCTGTGAGGGGTGGGACAGAGACCTTAGGGATGGTACCAAATGATGATGACCAGCCAGCTTCCAGGGTCAAGATGCCACACCCCTCCCTTCTGCTCAAGGTCTCCCAGATGCTCCTCTAATATGTCCTGATTTCCTAAAATGACTTTTGGAAGAGGCACCTTCCAGGTGCTGGATCAGCAAAGCCTCTCCCCCCAGTTTTGCAACCTGGCAAAGTAGAGCAGCTCGGGGGAGGGTGGGTCAGCACACTGCCAGCCAATAGGATGACCTCACAGCCTTTGGGTTCCTGGTGTGGCTGCCCTTATGCGACCAACCAGCGTCCACCAGGGGCCTTCCCAACAGCCTGGGACGGGGGAGGGGGGGCTGTTTCTGGGGCTGGCAGACAGGAAAGTCTCACTGCAACCCACCTCCTTCCTCAGCTGTCCTCTTGGGCCGCCTGGTCCCAAAGAGGGAGTCAGGAACAATTGCAGATGGCCGACTGGCTCTTACGAAAGGCAGATATCAGTACTGAATTGCAGCAAATGCACCTTCTATGCAAAGACAAATCAAGCCCAGGGGTTCCAAAGGTGCAACAGACCCAGCCTCTGCTGGCCAGGAAGGGTGAGGGCAAAGGGGGGGGCTCCTTTTTGGGGCTCCTTCCCTGTTCCACCCTTCAAGGGGAAGACAGTCCAGACCTTTCTGACTGCCCTACTCCATTCCCATGACTAGCTTCCCGCTCCCTGCCTCGTCAGAACTGCCGGGCTACAAACAAACGAGGAACAGGCGGAGGTTGAGTGTTTTGCCATCAGGTTCAATCTGAAATCAGCTGACCATTTAGGAGGGAGGAGGGGTCACTAATTGGAAACAGGAAGAAAACCTCACCTGGGGGTTGAGTCAGATGGGAGCCCAGCAGGCACTCTAAAGGGGGGGGGGGCTTGCCTTGGGGGCACCGTGAGGTGCAAGTTTAGTTGTCAGCACTAGTGGGTGTTGTTGTTTTTTTAATTTTATTTTCATGCTCTGAGGCAGGGGTCTCCAACCTTTGCAACTTTAAGTCTGAAGGAATTCAGCTCCCAGAATTCTCCAGCCGGCTTTGCTGGCTGGAGAATTCTGGGAGCTGAAGTCCTTCAGACTTAAAGTTGCAAAGGTTGGAGACCCCTGGCCCAGGCCCTGACACTGACAGCTTTGCTGGCTGGAGAAGTCTGGGAGCTGAAGTCCTTCAGACTTAAAGTTGCAAAGGTTGGAGACCCCTGGCCCAGGCCCTGACACTGACAGCTTTGCTGGCTGGAGAAGTCTGGGAGCTGAAGTCCTTCAGACTTAAAGTTGCAAAGGTTGGAGACCCCTGGCCCAGGCCCTGACACTGACAGCTTTGCTGGCTGGAGAAGTCTGGGAGCTGAAGTCCTTCAGACCTAAAGTTGCAAAGGTTGGAGACCCCTGCTCTTGAGGTGCCCAGGGTTCCTTTTATAGAAATAAAAAATAAATAAAATTGATTTCAATTGAACTGCACAATACAGCAAACTGAGATAAACCACGATTCCTTCATGTTTAACCATGGACCATTGTCCAAAAGTCTTTCCTGGCCACCTTGTGACTTGGCTACTGCAATGAGCTCCCCACGGAGTTACCTGATGAGGATGCTCATATCTGCTCCATGGCTGCCAACCTTCTTCCAGCTGCAATTCAACGTGCCAGTCATTACTCCTGAAGTCCTTCATGGCATGGGGTCTGGGTACCCGAGGGACTGCTTGTGCCCTGTAGTATCTTCCCGGCCAATTCAATCTGGCAGGATCTGTGCACTCTGGGTTCCTTTGATTAAGTAATGCCAGATGTCTCTTGGGCCCCCAGAAGAGGTCCTTCTCTCTGGCCGTGCTGCCTGCCCACTAGAATGAGCCCCCACCCCACCCTGTGCTTTGAAGGGTCCTAAAGACCCAGCTCCTCCGAGCAGTGCAAGATGCTTATTGTTGTTTCCTGGTTTCCCACCATATTTTGCCTTTTGCAAAAACCATTTGTTTTATTGTTCTCTGTAAATTGCAAAATTGCCCAGAGTCACTCGGACTCATGCACTGTAAACATTTAATTATAAAAAAACTAAAAACAAAAACAAACCCTCTATGTTATAAATGCTACTGGCCAGTAGGAGGCAGGATGTGATCGGATTTTTTTCTTTATTGAGACTTACCAGGCATAGGTTTAAACTCCTTTTCCCCAGATTTGCCAGGGTGGCTCAGCGGTTAGAATTCAGTATTGCTGGCAAACTCTGCCCATAGCCACAAGTTCAATCCTGAGGGTTGACTTTGCCTGCCTGCCTTCCTTCCAAGGTCGGAAAAATGAGGACCCAGATCGTTGGGGGGGAATGTGTAAATAATGCTGGCATTGTAAACTGCCCCGGGGGGAGGGGGCTGTAAAGCACTATGGAGCGGTATAAAAATCTAAGTGCTGTTTGAACTCTAGGCCCTCGGTGGCTCCACAGCAGGGGTCTCCAACCTTTGGAACTTTAAGTCTGAAGGACTTCAGCTCCCAGAATTCTCCAGCCAGCAAAGCTGTCAGTGTCAGGGCCTGGGCCAGGGGTCTCCAACCTTTGGAACTTTAAGTCTGAAGGACTTCAGCTCCCAGAATTCTCCAGCCAGCAAAGCTGTCAGTGTCAGGGCCTGGGCCAGGGGTCTCCAACCTTTGGAACTTTAAGTCTGAAGGACTTCAGCTCCCAGAATTCTCCAGCCAGCAAAGCTGTCAGTGTCAGGGCCTAGGCCAGGGGTCTCCAACCTTTGCAACTTTAAGTCTGAAGGACTTCAGTTCCCAGAATTCTCCAGCCAGCAAAGCTGTCAGTGTCAGGGCCAGGGGTCTCCAACCTTTGCAACTTTAAGTCTGAAGGACTTCAGCTCCCAGAATTCTCCAGCCAGCAAAGCTGTCAGTGTCAGGGCCTGGGCCAGGGGTCTCCAACCTTTGCAACTTTAAGTCTGAAGGACTTCAGCTCCCAGAATTCTCCAGCCAGCAAAGCTGTCAGTGTCAGGGCCTGGGCCAGGGGTCTCCAACCTTTGCAACTTTAAGTCTGAAGGACTTCAGCTCCCAGATTTCTCCAGCCAGCAAAGCTGTCAGTGTCAGGGCCAGGGGTCTCCAACCTTTGCAACTTTAAGTCTGAAGGACTTCAGCTCCCAGACTTCTCCAGCCAGCAAAGCTGGAGAAGTCTGGGAGCTGAAGTCCTTCAGACTTAAAGTTGCAAAGGTTGGAGACCCCTGGCCCAGGCCCTGACACTGACAGCTTTGCTGGCTGGAGAAGTCTGGGAGCTGAAGTCCTTCAGACTTAAAGTTGCAAAGGTTGGAGACCCCTGGCCCAGGCCCTGACACTGACAGCTTTGCTGGCTGGAGAATTCTGGGAGCTGAAGTCCTTCAGACTTAAAGTTGCAAAGGTTGGAGACCCCTGGCCCAGGCCCTGACACTGACAGCTTTGCTGGCTGGAGAAGTCTGGGAGCTGAAGTCCTTCAGACTTAAAGTTGCAAAGGTTGGAGACCCCTGGCCCAGGCCCTGACACTGACAGCTTTGCTGGCTGGAGAAGTCTGGGAGCTGAAGTCCTTCAGACTTAAAGTTGCAAAGGTTGGAGACCCCTGGCCCAGGCCCTGACACTGACAGCTTTGCTGGCTGGAGAATTCTGGGAGCTGAAGTCCTTCAGACTTAAAGTTCCAAAGGTTGGAGACCCCTGGCCCAGGCCCTGACACTGACAGCTTTGCTGGCTGGAGAAGTCTGGGAGCTGAAGTCCTTCAGACTTAAAGTTGCAAAGGTTGGAGACCCCTGGCCCAGGCCCTGACACTGACAGCTTTGCTGGCTGGAGAAGTCTGGGAGCTGAAGTCCTTCAGACTTAAAGTTGCAAAGGTTGGAGACCCCTGCCCTACAGCGCATCACGTTTTTCTCTTGCCTCGGCTGTGAACCACTGGAGAGTTGGGACTGGGACATACACAAAGTCTCCATATAGACAAACTCATCACAGATTACCTTCTACTAATCAGGAGCAATTATAATGTGTGTAAAATCTAAACAAAACCCTCTCGAGGGGAAAGATCTTAAAGCTTCCAACACAATCTGGGAATATGTAAAAAAAAGGCCTTAAGATGCCTGAGGACGTGGATTTCACCAGATGGCGCACATAGAAATCACATTAGCCGTATTATTGGGACAAGGAGATGGGAAAGCTCAGTTCTATTAGCAAAGACATGCCCAGAGGCTACCTGTGGACCACATCACCCACCACTGCGAATGTGCCGTGCCAAGTGAAGCTAACCAACATCTAGATTTTGATCTTGAACAAATGTTACCGGTAAGGAATCGCTTTTGAAGTCCTGAACCTCCGTGTTAAGGAACCAGAAAAACGGTGGAATAAAACCAAGATGTGAAGAAGGAAGGAAGCTTAACAAAGCATGCCAGGGACTGTTAGAAGCCTGAAGAAGCCATCTTAGAACAAGGCATGAGATGGAAACGGATACAAACCAGGATAATTTTCCAAAGCTCTCCGAACTCAGGAGGAGGCTCCACCCTCAAACTGGTGTGCTAAAACAGGGGTCCCCAACCTTTTTGGCACCAGGGACCGATTTCATTTTAAAGAAAATTCCGCGGACCGGTGGGCATGGCTCGGCCGGCGTAGAGGAGGAGCGGGGGGAGGAGGAACAGGCGGCACATGCGCGCGCGGGGGGAGTGAGTCGGCTCACTCACCCCTCTCGGCCCCTGCGCTCTCCCGCCCCCAGCGCACGCTCTGCCCAGGGGGCTGCTCCCTCCTCCTCCTCTCTGGCCCTGCGGCCCGGTTCCTATCAAGCAATGGACTGGCACCGGTCCGCGGCCCAGGGGTTGGGGACCCCTGTGCTAAAAAACACCAACCTACAGGTGGGAAACGCTTCGAAGAACGTCAAGCAAAGCTGAAAGATGAAATTCTGCACATATCCCCCCGTGGCCAGGGGGGCATTTTACCAGGGTCGCCTGGTCCGTCAATTGTGCCCCTTACGGGACCGGGAGGCCCTTCGCACAGTCACTCAAGCACTCGTGACTTCTCGTCTGGACTACTGCAACGCTCTCTACATGGGGCTCCCCTTGAGATGCACTCGGAGGTTGCAGTTGGTCCAGAATGCGGCCGCGCGGGTGATCATGGGAATCTCAAGACATTCCCACATAACACCACTCCTGCACGAGCTGCACTGGCTACCTGTGACCTACCGGGTGCGTTACAAGGTTTTGATGACCATATTCAAGGTGCTCCATGGCACGGGGCCTAGCTACCTTCGAGACCGTCTTCTACCCCATACATCCCTTCGACCGACTCGCTCCCAGGGAGAGGGTCTTCTCCGGGTGCCCTCGACCGGACAATGCCTGTTGGCGGCTCCCAGGGGAAGGGCCTTCTCTGTGGTGGGCCCTACCCTCTGGAATGGCCTACCTCCCGACCTCCGTTCCATCACAGACCTCCGCTTGTTTCGCCGGCACCTAAAAACTTATTATTTTCATCTGGCTGGCCTAACACCCATTATTTTATAACAAATCAAAATTGTAATTTGGGTTTTAAATTTAACCTTATTTTAAGCAGGGTATTGATTTAATTTAGTTATTATTTAATAATATTTTGTATTTATGTATAATTGATTTTAAATCTCTGTTCGCCGCCCCGAGTCCCTTTGTGGTGAGATGGGTGCGGGTTATAAATGTGAAAAATAAATAAATAAATAAATAAATAAATAAATATCAACCTCCAAGATTCCTCAGGTGATCTTCCCTGTTTCCAAGAAAGTTTAGAAGACAAAGTTAGAGCAACACTCCCATCATTACAAAGTCAGAAGCCCACAGGAATTCAAGGAGCCACAGAAGAATCAAGAAAGGTGCTAACTAAACTGAGGGTCCTTGCTTGCTCTCTCAGTTCAGTACCATCTTCAAAGCGCTCCATAGCTCGGGGCCTAGTTATATGCAAGACCGTCTTCTGCCCCATACATCCCTTCAACCGATCCGCTCCCACAGAGAGGGCCTTCTCAGGGTGCCGTCGGCCGGGCAATGCCGGTTGGCGGCACCCAGGGGAAGGGCCTTCTCTGTGGCGGGCCCTACCCTCTGGAACGACCTACCCCCCCGAACTGCGCACCATCTCAGACCTCCGCCTCTTCCGCCAGCGTCTTAAAACGCACCTTTTCCAACAAGCCGGCCTAGCATAACCTCCCGTTTTGACTGTTTTTAGATAGATTTTAATTTGGGGGGATTTTATACTATTTTAGCACAGGGTACAGGTTTAATAGTTTTTTAAAATTTGTGTTTTTGTTATATTTGTATTGTTTTAAATTTCCTGTGCGCCGCCCTGGGTCCTTTTTGGAGAAGGTGCGGGGTATAAATTTGAATAAAATAAAAAGTTTTTTCCCTGATGATGTTGCCTACTTTGGTAATGAAACGTTTGTAAGAAAACAACTACACTCAGAGAGCACCGAAGACCTCACCTTTCGACCCTGAGCTACAAATATTCTCTTTTATTGGTAATTAAACTCTGCCAGCAAATGTGTAGAACAATTCAGTGGGCAGCAATGGAGGAGATCAGATATGTATCAGCAACCAAAGAAGCCGCCATCAAAAAATATGCCACAGACCAGGACTTGGTAGGGTAATTTTGGAAAAGCTATTCCGATTTTTTTTTTAATGTATTCAATTAGTCACCGCCTACTTCCAAACAGATTCAAGTGCACTGCACAATAAAACCAAAAAGACAAACTCCATGGAAGCTAAAATTGGACTTCGGAGAAGCAAGATAGAATGCAGATGCTGATAAAGAAAATTCCTGAGAATATCATGAATAGCCAACAAAACCAATAGAGCTAATCATCCCAGAGAACTTACTTGAAGCCGAAGACTGAAAGAATCATATTTTGTACCCAATATGCAGACAGATCCAGGAGGGGAGGGGGAGGATTTGTTATGGCGGTGAAGACACAAAGCTAGAAACCATATGGATGCAAGTTCTAGTTCTGCCAGTTGTATGCCTTGGTTCAGGCACATCTCAGTCTTAGGACGAAGGCAAAGGAAGCCACTTCCAAAAGAAGATTGCCAAGAAAACTGCTGTGACTTGTCCAGCCAGTCCCAGGAATCAACACTGACTTGAAAGGGCCCCCCAAAATGCAAAGACCCAGCTCCCTTGAGGACCACTCCGTAATGCTGGTCTCAACTACAACAGCAATAGGTCCACATTGGAAGAGCCCAAAGGCCATTCTGGAAACAGATGATGCTGAAGAAAGTTTATCAACATGGTTAAGTGTTGGCACTGACACAACAAACACACAATATAGTCCATCACAGGTACAGATTAACAGAGTTGGAAGGGACCTTGAAGGTCCAACCCCACACCCAAACAGGAGACCCTACACCATCTCTGACAACTGGCAGTCCAGTCTCTTCTTGAATGCCTCCGGGGATGAAGCTCCCACAACTTCTGAAGGCAATTTCTGTTCCATATAGTTGATTGTTCTCGCTGTCAGAAATTTTCTCCTTCTTGAATCTCTCCTTGATCAGTTTCCATCCATTACTGGCATCTTGTCTGGGTGCCTTGGAAAATAGCTTGACCCCCTCCTCTCTGTGGCAGCCCTCAAATATTGGGACATTGCTATCCTGTCCCCCTGGTCCTTCTCTTCCCTAGACTAGGCATGCCCAGTTCCTGAAACTATTCTTTGTATATTTACTAAATGTAATCCATTCTAATCTTGATGGCAGGGAAAACGGTTTCAGCAATAGAGTAGGAAATGTGTGGAACACCCTAAATCAGGGGTCTCCAACCTTTGCAACTTTAAGTCTGAAGGACTTCAGCTCCCAGACTTCTCCAGCCAGCAAAGCTGTCAGTGTCAGGGCCTGGGCCAGGGGTCTCCAACCTTTGCAACTTTAAGTCTGAAGGACTTCAGCTCCCAGACTTCTCCAGCCAGCAAAGCTGTCAGTGTCAGGGCCTGGGCCAGGGGTCTCCAACCTTTGCAACTTTAAGTCTGAAGGACTTCAGCTCCCAGACTTCTCCAGCCAGCTTTCCCCTCATTGGCTCTCCTCTGCACTCTTTCTAGAATCTCAACCTCTTTTTTATAGTGTGGTGACCAAAACTGAATGCAGGATTCTAGCTTGTGGCCTTACAAACGAGACCGAGGCAGAGTCTGGACTAGGAGGGTTTCCCCAGAAGCCTCATGGGCAAAGTTGGCCATTCTGGAGGCCTCCCCACGGCACAGGGGCTTCTCCAAGGCCAGGTAGCCAGTGGCAATGGTCTTGAAAGACACTACCTCTGTGACGGCTTTGGAGGCAGCAGCCAAAGGATACACCTGTGCAACCTGGGCTGCTCTCCGCCATGCTTCCTGGCAGGATCAATGCCCGAACTCGTGGATCTTATCCCACCCAGTTGGAAAGAGCAGAGTGTTGACTAAGAGCTGAATGGAGGGGGGTTGTGTGCAATGCTTGTCTAATGCTCTCTACATGGGGCTCCCCTTGAGGTGCACCCAAAGAATGCAGCTTGTCCAGAATGCAGCCGCGCAGGCAGTTATGGGAACCTCCAGGTTTTCCCATGTAACACCGCTCCTGCGCGAGCTGCATTGGCTGCCTGTCGTCTTTCGGGTGCGCTTTAAGGTGTTATCATCTTTAAAGCGTTCCATGGCACAGGACCTAGCTATCTGCGGGATCGCATCCTGCCTCATACATCCACACGGCCGATTCGCTCCCACAGAGAGGGACTTCTCCGGGTGCCGTCCACTAGGCTATGCCAGCGGGCGACGCCCAGGGGAAGGGCCTTCTCTGTGGCGGGCCCAGCCCTCTGGAACGACCTTCCCCCCCGAAATTAGAACAACCACGGACCTCCGCTCCTTCCGTCAAAAACTAAAAACTCATTTTTTCTGCCTGGCCGGCCTGGGGTAATCGAACTGTTTTATTAGGGACTTTTTGGGGTCTAGTTTTAGTCAGTTTGGGATTTTAGCGCAGGGTCTAGTTTAATCTATTTTAATTGTATTTATGCTTGTTGGTTTTATGTATGTATTTTTAAATTCCCTGTGCACCGCCTCGAGTCCCTTCGGGGAGAGAGAGCGGTTTTATAAATTAAAATTATTATTATTATTATTATTAAGGTTCAATCGATTTGAGAGACTATTCCAGCACAACCTGCACAAAGGGCTGGCGAAACAGCATGATGTGCAGGACGACAACTCTGCTCCCTTTGTGGCAAAACAGCCACGGGGACCCCCCAAAGGCCACCCAAAATGGAAGGGGCCGTTTCTCACGGGAATCCATTTTCAGGATTCCCCCTCCAAAGCCAACCTCTTCTGTATGCATCAGTGGGTGCCCAGGGAACACGTCCCTGCCCTCTCGACTCAGTCCCAGCAGAGCAGAGGGTGCTTCTCTTCGGCCAGGCTTTAAGCTGATCACCTGACGCTCTGTTTTCTGGTTTTCTTGTTTCATATTTAAGTGACTGTGGGCTCCCCTGAGCGCTCAGACCGAGTAGCCCCCTGGGCTGCCAATGACACAAAGAGAAGCAGAGAAGTGGAGGGAATGGCTTCCTCTGTGGCTATAATTCATTTCCCTCTCCAGCATGAGATCTTCTTCTTTAGCCAGCATTGCTCAGAGAAAGAGGCAGACGAAACAGGGAGAAACCAATACTCAAAAATCATTTTGATTTAGAACCCAGAGCAACTTTAAAAAAAATTTTTGAATGTGACATTTGGATTACATTAAATGCGTTTGCTTTATTTCCCCTCCCCCACCAACACAAATCAATTAAAGCAGGTTTTTATTACTGGAATTTAAACAACTGAAATATGGCAGCGACCACAACAGAGTAGGGAATACACGGACCGTAATCTGAACGTTACATTCAAACACACTCAAAATTTTATCAAAAGATGATCTTGATTGGAGCAAACCTGGTAATATTTTAGTTCTGAAATACACGACACCCACATTTGACGGTATGTGCGATCCTGCGAGGAGGAATGTGCAGGTTTTTATTTTGGGGACCAAAACCAAGCTATCAAAAGAGACCATTTTCCTAAGCTTCTGCAAGGAATGATGGCTGGTCTCCTTTCCTTCTTCGGCTGCCAACCAACCAAAGAAATCTTGGCACCAAGAGGCGCCTTGCAAACAAATTTCTGCTTTTTAACCGGCACTAAATGTGGCAGAACCTGACTCTTGGCAGAATGCCCCACTCCCCCAAAGAGCCACCCCCACCACCCCTCAGCCGGAAGGACAGGCGAGAAGGAGCTACCCCCAGATACCCACACATTTAGGAAATCTATTCTGGCAGGAGGGATCCTTGGATCTCTTTGTGTCTCTCAGGTTTTAGGAAGACCTATCTCTATTTCACCAGGCTCCTAAGGGCGAATTGTTTTAACAAGGATTCTAATTTGGAGACTAATGTGTATTGCTTTAATTTTGTATTGTTTCATGCTTTTCGTTGTTGTTAGCCAAATTGGAAAATAGAAAAAAAAGCAGAAAATCACCCATACAACAATTTGCATTTTAGCCTGAAATGTGGCTTGTTCGGCTCCAATGACATAGTGCAGGGGTCTGCAAAGTCGGCTCTTTTAAGACTGGTGGACTTCAATTCCCAGAACTCTGGGAGTTGAAGTCCACCAGTCTTAAAAGAGCCGACTTTGCAGACCCCTGACATAGTGGAAACACACTGGACTGACTAGTATCTTGCCACTGCTGGTCTGGCATGGGTCGTGGCTCTGGCTGCAGCATGGCCGTGGACCCCAAAACTGGAGGTGGACAGTTCTGTGATGGAAGAGACGCTGAAAAGGAGTGGGTGGCTTGAGTTCAAAAGATGCTTCACTCAGCCTTCTAAATGACCAGGCTGAGTTCATTCAGCTGTGACCTTGGCTGCTGCTTCTAGGTCTTGCATTCTGGGTGACTTTGAGGGAAATCACCTGGTTTATGATCTAAAGATGCTTCCAAAAGGCCTCCCTGAGTTTAAGGGCCAAAGGGATTTTATGCCCATGTTACACGAATTCTTTTTTCTAACTTCCCTAATGTTTGGCTTAATCACTGCAATATATACCCATTCTTTATTGTGCCATCACCGATCTTTGTTTCTTTGATTTAAAAAGTGCATGGTAGAATGCGTTTGTGGGACTAGCAACCAAGCTACCTGCCTGTGAACAGTCCAGCCAGCCGGGGCCCCCTGCTCATCCCCACTTGACGGGGTCCACGAAAGCAGAAGTAAAACCTCCCCCACAAGGCGTGGCAAGCGGGACCCTCTCAAGGACCCCCAAATCCCCAGGATGAATAAAGAGAGGGGGAGCTGCAGCCGTAACAAGCACAGCCACACAAAACCTAACCTCACAGCCACACCGCCTCCTCCCCACACTTGGCATCATCTGGAGAGAAGGCACCCAACACACAGCCCACGGTTTGTGGGCGGCCATCAAAATGCAGATGCAGAATAAAAAAAGGAGTGAATTCTCAAGAGTCTGGTGTTTAGCAACCCCCCCAATCCCTAAAAGGACCCATTTGGGAAACTGTTCTACAAACACACACACACACACACACACACACACACACACACACACACACACAACCCAGCAAAAGGCTTCTGCTTGCTTTCCCTGAGCCTGGATCCCTGTTTCCTTCCATCAAAACATTTTCTGACTTCTGACCCTGGAAATAGAAGTCCCTTCGGGGAGAGGGAGAGGTATACAAATAAACATTTGATTGATTGATTGATTGATTGATTGATTGAATTGCTCCCCTTTTCATCCTCCCAGAAGCCCACAAACCGGCTGGGAGCTCTGGTCAATTCCTCCTCCTGCCTGTCCTGAAAGGCCGCCTGGTCAGTCTCTGGACACCCTGTGGAGGATCTGCCCTCCTTTCCTCACAAGGACCCATCCAAGCAGGAGGCCCTCAGGTGAGCCTCCTGCCCAGGTGTGTGGAGGGAGGGTCTCATGGAAGCCACAACCGGGCCACCTTCTCCCTTCCCCTGGGGGGCTTCAGGGTTGGGGCTTCCGCCTTCCTTGCTCCTCCCCAGCAGAGTCCCAACTGAGGGGCAGAGGCAGAGGCCAAGCCCCCCCCCCCGGAGCCCTCCGCACACCTGGACGCCCCTGTCCCTCCACCTGTGGCCCCAGAGCCTGGCCCTTTCCCGGACCTGCGTCCTGCCAGCCGGGCCGAGGATCGGGGCAGGGAGAGGAGCCGGCATGACTTGAGACGCCTCCTCCCTTTCGGCCCTTTCTCTCCGGGGCCAGAGGAAGAAAGCCCCGGGAAGCGCCGCGGGGAGGACGAAGCCACTTTCTCCACTCTGGGCTGCGGAGGGTTGCGTGGCTCCCAGGCAGAGAAGCGGCGGTCGGCCTCCCTCCCTCCCTCCGAGGAGCTCGGCGGCTGCCCCTCGGCCTGAGCCACGCGCCGGACCAAGCCGAGGCTCCCCGATCCCTTCGGCCCCCCCAACTTCTCCGCTTCTCTGCCCGGCGCCCTCCCGCCCTCCCTCCCTCCCGCAGCCGGCCAGGCCCTCCGGGCAGAGGCTCCCGCGGGCGACGGCGGCGGCTCCGGCTTGCAACGCACGAGCCGCTCCCTCCTCCGCCCGTCCCTCGGCGGCTCCAGTTTCGGGCATCGGCGCGGGGCCGCATCTGGCGGCAGCGAGCCCCGCATCCTGGGCGCCCGGCAGCGCCGCCGCGGCTCCTCCGGGCAAAGGTCCGGAGTGGCCGCCGTCACGCGCGGCCAGAGCGGAGTGGGCGGCAGCAGAGGCCAGGCCGCGCCGGGAGACCCGGGGAGAGGAGGCGGGAGGCGGGGAAGGGGGCCGCGGAGGCGCCGTCCATCTCTTACCTCCGACGCCGGGAAGGGAGCGGGACTCGCCGGCGCAGCTGCCCGTCTGCTTCAGGCGCGCACCGCCGCTGGCCGGGGCTTCCGCCGGGGGCGCATCGGACAGCGAGGGAGGCGACCGGCACGGAGCTCCTTTCCCGCTGCCTGCGCCGCCGCGAGTCGCCCGCCGAGCCTGGAGCCGCGCCGCCCCCGCACCTGCCGCCCCGGGAGAGCTGGGCTGGCTGGGCCGGCAAGAGCGGCTCGCGCGGCGGCGCCTCCGGCCGCGGCTAAAGGGGCAGAGCGAGGCGGCGGGCTCGGACGCTGCCGACGGGAGGGAGGGAGGGAGGGAAGGATGCGCGCCGCCGCTCTCGGAGGGAGGAGGGAGGGGGGAGGAGGGAGGGGAGGAGGAGGCGCGCACGCGCGAGGAGGGCCGGTGGGGGCGCCGCCGCTTCTCTGAGCCCCCCCCCGCCGGCCCCGCCCCCTCAGCCCCTCCCCTCCGCAGGTGCCTCTTGTGGGGAGGGGAGGCCGCCCCCGCGAGAGCCCCGCCCCCTCAGCCCCCCCACTCCGCAGGTGCCGCTTGTGGGCAGGGGAGGCCGCCCCCGCGAGAGCCCCGCCCCCTCAGCCCCTCCCCTCCGCAGGTGCCTCTTGTGGGGAGGGGAGGCCGCCCCCGCGAGAGCCCCGCCCCCTCAGCCCCCCCACTCCGCAGGTGCCGCTTGTGGGCAGGGGAGGTCGCCCCCGCGAGAGCACCAGCGCCCAGCAGCCACCGCCGCCACCTTGCCCGGTTGCCCTTGGCTAGCTGTCTGCGGAGGCTCCGACCCGAGGGGCTCCAGGCAGCGGGGCCGCTTGGCCAGCTCTCTTCTCCGGCCGAGGGACAGGCTGCGCCCTAGGCAAGCGGGGAGGCCGGCTGTGGCCCGGGACGCTCAGCCCGCCTCCCCCCACAGGGCCCCAGTGGGCTCCCGTCCCCCCCAAGCCAAGGGCGGCTGGTTGTGGGTGGCCGGAGGCGAGCGGAGCGAAGGGGGCTCCCTGCCCCGGGCTCTCATGGCCAGCCGTGTTGGCCTTGCTCGAATTCAGCTTCTGGAAGGTGGTGGGAGCCTCTCCGGGTCCTCGGTTCCCCTTCGCCAACTTTCCTTCCTAAAGAGACCTCTGCAGCCTCCCAGAATCACCGTCAATGTGCACCTGTAATCAATTGTGTTGGGTCACATAATCAGCCGGAGGCCTGTAGGGATTGTGGGTCATCCAGGCCCTGGTTGTCCCAAAGGGGCTTTTTCTGGAGGCAACTTGGTTTTTGTTTTTTAAGACGTTTCGCTTCTCACCCAAGAGGCTTCTTCAGCTCCGGCTGGAGGGTGGGGAATGGAAGGGTTGATGTTCCTTGCAGACAGCTGGTCCTTTGCAGCCTTTGAGAGGGTCCTTGAAGCCCTTGGAGCTGAAGAAGCTTCTTGGATGAGACATAAAAGTTCTTCAAAGAAAAAAAAACAAGAAAGTCCAGTTGCCTCCTGAAAAAAAGCCCCTTTGGGACAACCAGGACCCTGGAGGACTGAGAGTCTCCACGGACTTTTAGCTGTGCAGTTTGGGAGGAAGACCCTTGGAATGGGGAGGGAGCAGGAATGGATTCCCAGAGGGGAAATTGCAGACTCCAGGAACCATTGGCACCACTCAGGTGGCCCTCCAGGTGGCCTCAACGTCCCTCTCAAAGGCTGCAAAGGACCAGCTGTCTACAAGGAGCATCAATCCTCCCGTTCCCCTCCATCCAGTCGGAGCTGAAGAAGCTTCTTGGGTGAGAGGCGAAACGTCTTCAAAGAAAAGAAGAAGAAAGTCCAGTTGCCTCCTAAAAAGCACCATGAGGACAATCAGCCGAATCCAGACTTGGCATTTCTATCCTCCTATCGAGTCCTTCCCAGGGCCTGGGGTGGGAGATGTTGTTTGATAGTGTCAACGGCATTGTTGGTACCTGGCCTTGCACTCCCGCAGGTCTTCCCTCTGCTTGGAAAGCCTATGCTCCTAGTCCTCAGTGAGGTGCTTCTGCTGAGCCTCCTTCTCGGTCAGATCCAATTTGAACTGAGCTGTTTGGCCAACTCTTTCTCCTGGGGGCTGTTTAGCTCCAACAGTTGCTTCCTCTTGGGGCCCTTAGAAGCCGAGGCGGGAAGGCGAGGAGTGGCTGGGGGGGGGGGGCGAGTAGAGTCCCCTCAATGCCCCCTCAATGTGTTGGCCATGGCCACTCAGTCTCAGGACCACCTTGCCACTCTCACCCAGCCGGTCATTTACACAGATCACATTAGTGGTCCGTGGGATTTAAAATTATGAATTTAGTGGTTCCTGAGGTGCAAAACGTTGGTGACCCTGGACTAAGACATACGAAGAACGGCTGCAGGTTTTAAGTCTGACTAAGCTAAAGAAAAAGAAGAATTAGGGGTGACATGATAGCAGCATTCCAGTATTTGAGGGGCTGCCCCAAAGAAGAGGGAGTCCAGCTACTCTCCAAAGCACCAGAGGGCAGGACGAGAAACCATGGATGGAAACTCATCAAAGAGAGAAGCAACCTGGAATGAAGGAGAAACTTCCTAAGAGTGAGGACAATTAACCAGTGGAACAGTTTGTCTTCAGATGTTGTGGATGCTTTATCGCTGGAGCTTTTTAAGAAGAGACTAGACGGCCACTGGTCTGAAACAGCATAGGCTGAGTCCAGATCTCCAAGGTCTCTTCCAGCTCTATTCTAATCCTGTCATCCTTTCTTGTATGAAAATGTTTGGAAAGCAGAAGAAGTTCAGGGATAATGCCAAGAGGGATTTGTGTGGACGGTCAAGAAAAAAAATAGGTGTTACACGTTTGAAAAATCCTGGAGTAACCCTGGAGAAAGAGTCTAAGGGAGCTAGGTATGTCTAGTATATCAAGGAGAAGGATTGGGGAATCATGATAACTGTCGTCCAGTATTTGAAGGCCTATCACAGAGAAGAGAGGATTGACTTGTACCAGAGGGCAGGACAAGAAACAGTGGGTGAAAGTGCCAACTGCCAATTAGTGAACCCAAAACAAGGAGACACTCACTGAATTCCCAAAAGTAAAACTTTATTGGATATATCATATTGGTACCGAAGAAACAAAACCAGCTCTGGTTTCCCCGTGCAAATGCTGGCCCAGTCAAATAATACCTTTCCCTTCTCCCCACCCCTGAGTGATCACATTGTCCAATTATGAAATGTTCTTTTGTTATGGGAACAGTCTATCTCTTTCTCAAGCACCTGCAGTGGGGACCTTGATGGTTTTCATCCTCTCATTATCTCTGCATACATTCTCCACATTCCATTTTCCCCCTCCCTCACCCCAGTTTATTGGCGACTTGAAAAGCATGATGGTTTGAAAGAAGCAAAGCGGTTCAATCTTGACAAGCTTGTTAGACATTCAACCTAGAGGTAAGGAGAAATTTCCTGACAGAACAATTAATCAATGGAGGAGTTTCCTTGGAGTTGTAGCTGCTCCATCACTGCAGGTTTTTATAAATAGACTGAACAACCTTTGTGGTATCGAGCAAGTGTTGGACTAGAAGACTTCTGAGGTCCCCTTCCAGTCCTATGAGTCTATGATTACTTGAAGGAAGAGATGAAAGAGACATCTGGAGTGTTGAGAGCAAAGGTCTAAAAATAATGGAATGAAATTTAATAGAGATGGACTTTGCTCTTCATTTATGTAACAGAAATAAAATGTTAAAGCAATCCTGGCTTGGTACTAATACTTTCCCAAAAGATCTTGAGATGCTGGTTGATGTCAGATAGAGTGCGGGCAGCAGTTGGGTAAAGCTGCAGAATGGCAGGTGCCCTTCAGTTGCATGCAGAATCCTGTTGCAGGTCAGCTGCAAAGAGCTGCAAAGAGGCAAAGAATGGAGGAAAAAGGAAGTAATTCATCACCACAGGTACACTTCTGTAGGCAAACGTATCCATCAAAACTGACACCAGCCAGATCACAGAACAACTCTAAAGAAGTCATGCAAGATCAGCAGATATGGAGAGACCTGGCCCATAGAATTGTCAAGCGTCGGACACAACTGAATGGATAACATCATCATCATCATCATCATCGGGCAAAGCTTTGGTTTGGGATGAAGACCAAAGCATGATGAACAAGGTAAAAGTTGAGGTGGCCCCCATACCAGGAGTCCCAGGATAGCAACTCCAAATTTGGCGTTATAATGAGCCATGGTGGTGCAGTGGTTAGAATGCCGTACTGCAGGCTACTTCCGCTGTCTGCCAGCTGCCTGCAATTTGGCAGTTTGAATTTCAACCAGGCTCAAGGTTGACTCAGCCTTCCATCCTTCCTAGGTCAGTAAAATGAAGACCCAGATTGTTGAACGGCAACAGGCTGACTCTGTAAACCACTTAGCGAGGGCTGTAAAGCACTGTAAAGCGGTATATAAGTTTAAATGCGATTGCTATTATCTTCGCACTTCGCACAGTCACTCAAGCGCTTGTGACATCCCGGCTGGATTACTGTAACGCTCTCTACATGGGGCTCCCCTTGAGGTGCACTCGAAAGCTACAGTTAGTACAGAATGCGGCCGCGCGGGTGATTATGGGTGCCTCAAGGCAAACCCACGTAACACCTCTCCTGCGCGAGCTGCACTGGCTGCCTGTGGCCTTTCGAGTGCGCTTCAAGGTGCTGATGACCATCTTTAAATCGCTCCATGGCTCGGGGCCTAGCTATATACGAGACCGTCTCCTGCCCCATACATCCCTTCGTCCGATCCGCTCCCACAGAGAGGGTCTTCTCCGGGTGCCGTCAGCGGGGCAATGCCGGCTGGCGACACCCAGGGGAAGGGCCTTCTCTGTGGCGGGCCCGGCCCTCTGGAACGACCTACCCCCCGACCTTCGCACTATCTCGGACCTCCGCCTCTTCCGCCAACGTCTTAAGACGTATCTATTCCAACAAGCCGGCCTAGGATAGCCCCTACTTCTGACTTTTAAAATTAAAATTAATTTGGTATGGTTTTAAAATGGATTTTTAGCACGGGTCTAATAATTTAATATATTTTAATCGATTTTGTATTTTGTGGTTTTAATAATGCCTGTGCGCCGCCCTGGGTCCTAACAAGGAGAAGGGCGGGGTATAAATTTAATAAAAAATAAATAAATAAAATCTCAGAGCGAAGATGCCCTTGCTGGCAACCTCCGTGCCAGAGCTGGGTGGTCCCTGTAGAAGGCAACTGCAGGCTGACCCAGGATAATGAGAAAAACATGGGTTGTTTTGGTATCTGAGAACTGGGTGTCCTCTCACCCAAACTTTCCCTTGATTCTGTATCCCAGTTAAGTTCCTGAGCATTGCTCCAAATATACCCAAGGAAATCAGATTGACTCAGAAGGGTATTTTTTCCTGTTAATGGGGATCTACTAGTTGCTGTGGAAATCAAGTGTCAGAATAGCTGTAAATAAACATTATTTTAATCATTTACCAAAAATAGCAGACTTTTACACTCCGTTTTCAAGATGCCCAAAGTATTTTGTAGGTTGAGGTCCCTGCATCTCTAGGAGAGATTTCATAAGGAAAATGATACGGAAAGATATTTTTTGATCTCTGCAGAATCCTTCGATGCAGTTCTGCTAAGATGCAGTTCAGCCTCCAACTCCATCTGGAACGTTTTCTGGGGGAAAAATGGAAATGTCTCCTGCACCACGAGGCATTTCATCCGGCTGCCTAGAGCAGGGGTCCCCAACCTTTGCAACTTTAAGTCTGAAGGACTTCAGCTCCCAGAATTCTCCAGCCAGCAAAGCTGTCAGTGTCAGGGCCTGGGCCAGGGGTCTCCAACCTTTGCAACTTTAAGTCTGAAGGACTTCAGCTCCCAGAATTCTCCAGCCAGCAAAGCTGTCAGTGTCAGGGCCTGGGCCAGGGGTCTCCAACCTTTGCAACTTTAAGTCTGAAGGACTTCAGCTCCCAGAATTCTCCAGCCAGCAAAGCTGTCAGTGTCAGGGTCTGGGCCAGGGGTCTCCAACCTTTGCAACTTTAAGTCTGAAGGACTTCAGCTCCCAGAATTCTCCAGCCAGCAAAGCTGTCAGGGTCAGGGTCTGGGCCAGGGGTCTCCAACCTTTGCAACTTTAAGTCTGAAGGACTTCAGCTCCCAGAATTCTCCAGCCAGCAAAGCTGTCAGTGTCAGGGTCTGGGCCAGGGGTCTCCAACCTTTGCAACTTTAAGTCTGAAGGACTTCAGCTCCCAGAATTCTCCAGCCAGCAAAGCTGTCAGTGTCAGGGTCTGGGCCAGGGGTCTCCAACCTTTGCAACTTTAAATCTGAAGGACTTCAGCTCCCAGAATTCTCCAGCCAGCAAAGCTGTCAGTGTCAGGGCCTGGGCCAGGGGTCTCCAACCTTTGCAACTTTAAGTCTGAAGGACTTCAGCTCCCAGAATTCTCCAGCCAGCAAAGCTGTCAGTGTCAGGGCCTGGGCCAGGGGTCTCCAACCTTTGCAACTTTAAGTCTGAAGGACTTCAGCTCCCAGAATTCTCCAGCCAGCAAAGCTGTCAGTGTCAGGGCCTGGGCCAGGTGTCTCCAACCTTTGCAACTTTAAGTCTGAAGGACTTCAGCTCCCAGAATTCTCCAGCCAGCAAAGCTGTCAGTGTCAGGGTCTGGACCAGGGGTCTCCAACCTTTGCAACTTTAAGTCTGAAGGACTTCAGCTCCCAGAAATCCTTCAGACTTAAAGTTGCAAAGGTTGGGGACCCCTGGCCTAGAGAATTCCAAGCAGGACCTCCTCGTACATCGCACAGCTACATGGGGGGTTATTGAAAGATTCCTCCCTCCATGCCATTCCTTTAGCAAAGCTTATTTCCAAGACAAAGCAAGGGGCATTTTAATTTAGCCTTCATAGTACAGTTGGCTTATTGAGATGCTGCAATAAGAACTATCATGAAGTCATGCCATTTTATAACTACCATTCTAATCCTCTGATTCATATTTTGCCCTCTTACACTTCCAATCATCTCTGCCTCCTGCCTTCTTTAACTTTCCATCTGCCCTGTGGCAGAACATTCCCACCCCCACGCAAAGCAGGTCAGGCCCAATTCTGCCAGCCCTTTTCAAGGCCTCTGACTGGAGACATGGCTGTGTTCGAGGCCATGAGGGCCCAAAACCCAGTTACGAGTCCATGAATTGGTCATAATGAGGCTGTTGGCTGTTTATCTAGTCCTATTTGTTTCGGGGTAATAATACGTTGTTTTTAATTATGATTGGCTGCCCAGAGTCGCTGCTGAGATCGGTGACCATATACATTAATTGCCCAACCCAAAAGGAGAGTTATAAAACTGAGTGACCATTATGTTGTTTTGGGATTGACCTCAAACGTACATGATTGGTTGCATAATTTCATTTCATTTTCATTTTATTAAATTTGTATTCCGTGCCACTCTCCCAAAAAGGGACTCTGGGCGGTGCACAGGAAAAATTAAAACCACGCATATACATAAATACCGATAATAAATATGTCATAAATATTAAAAACTTATTAAATTAACCCAACCTGTGCTAAAACCAATTAAAACCCCAATAAAATCTAATTCAATTTAAAACCAGTCGATGGACTCGGAAGATTAAGCCAGGCCAGCTAAACGAAAAAAGTGCGTTTTTAATTGTTGATGGAAGAGGCGGAGGTCTGTGATATTCCTAAGCTCGGGAGGTAGGTCGCTCCAGAGGGCAGGGCCCGCCACAGAGAAGGCCCTTCCCCTGGGCGTCGTGAGCCGGCATTGCCCGGCCGTTGGCACCCGGAGCAGACCCTCTCTGTGGGAGCGGATCGGTCGGTATGGGGTAGGAGGCGGTCTCGCAAATAACTAGGATCCGTACCATGGAGCGCTTTAAAGATGATGATCAACACCTTGAAGCGCACCCAAAAGACCATAATGTTAATGATGGTGTTCTTTATTCTTCTTCAGATGGGTCAACATGGGTGCAAACATATTCCCGTTGAAGCTTTGTTTGTCGTCCTTTGTTAAAAAAAATATGAATTTGTTCGATAGTTAAGTTGTTGCTGCTGCAGAAAGCCCTAGTATGCATAAGCAGCATAAACCTGTTGCTGTTGCTTTAAAAAGTGTTGTTTTAAAATGGAACATAACTTTTTATAATAATAATAATAATAATTTAATTTATAAACCGCTCTCTCTCCCCGGGGGGACTCGAGGTGGTTCACAGGGAATTAAAAATACATATACAAACAAACATTATGCTACAATTTAAAAACAAATTAAACCTAGACCCTGCGCTAAAATCCCAAACTATCTAAAACTAATACCCCTAAAAATCCCTAATAAAACAGTTTTAATATTCAGCTAGAGGTAGATGGGTCAATTAACCCAAGCCGGCCAGGCAGAAAAAGTGAGTTTTTAGTTTTTGACGGAAGGAGTGGAGGTCCGTGGTCGTTCTGATTTCGGGGGGAAGGCCGTTCCAGTGGGCCGGGCACGCCACAGAGAAGGCCCTTCCCCTGGGCGTCGCCCGCTGGCATAGCCTAGTGGACGGCACCCGGAGAAGTCCCTCTCTGTGGGAGCGAATCGGCCGAAGGGATTTTTCTTGTCAGGCTACAAGCTGCGATTGCCACATAAGTGCTGGTGTACAGTAATAACATAAACCTGGAATTGGGAGGAATCCTGGATCATCTAGTACAGAACTTCCTTGCTTTTTATAAATGTCTCCTTCATTTTTTGCTATTACTGGAAGATCTTTGAAAAGGACTCGACCGAAATTGTAGGATGGATCTGGTAGGGTTTTTTTTTTTCCCATCAA
Source organism: Rhabdophis nuchalis (assembly GCA_039707465.1). NCBI lineage: Eukaryota > Metazoa > Chordata > Lepidosauria > Squamata > Natricidae > Rhabdophis > Rhabdophis nuchalis. The sequence goes on from CM077652.1 coordinate 4,875,670, forward strand.
CAGCTGAGGCAGAAATAGACTTTTTGTTCATCTGCTGTTCTTCTCAGCCAGATTGCAAAAAACACCCGTCTGCTGTTTTTTAAAAAAACCAGCTGCTGAAACTAAAACCCAGTTACCGCCCGCACACAAAGAGTCCCTTCCCACATGCTAGTTTTTACTAATAAATACAGAACCGGTATTGTGTAATTTTTCTGGGAAACAAAACGATAACTTTGAGTGGTTTCAGTGAGGGGAAATCAGCAACCAGTTGAGAATGCAAAAGGAACATTTACGTTATTTGGTTTTTAAAGTTGATTTTCAAAAGTTGCTGACGCACTAAATGAGGGATTAAAACAGGCAGTTCTCCTTGGAGCTGCTGTCACAGAGATGGCTGGTGGCATTGCAATCTGACTCAAATCGAAAGAGGAGATGGAGCGGTGTGGAAAAAGACAGGCTGCTGTCCAGGTAAACAAATGGGCTCCTTGCCTGGAGGCTTCTGCCATTTACCACCAGACCGAACCCCACCTCCTCCCGTGATTGTCTTGATCCAATTTATGGGATGCTGATCAAGTTAGCCACTCTGACTCAGGGCACTGGAGGTGGGGGAGATGCAATGAGTGAACCGAGATGCAATGCACAGAGGCACCAGCTGCGGGTCCAAATACGTAAGGGAGCATCCTGCTTCCCTTTTGCCTTTCACGTCCACCCCAGGGGCCTTCCAGGCAGGAAGCCATTTTTGTGTTGCATTTTGTGCTGATAAATAAATAAAGGGAGACTAGTATAGATCTATTTCAAGCTATTTAGACTACTGCAACGCTCTCTACATGGGGCTTCCCTTGAGGGGCACCCGAAGACTGCAGTTAGTCCAGAACGCAGCCGCGTGGGCAATTATGGAAGCTCCTAGACGCTCCCGTGTAACACTGCTCTTGTGCGAGCTGCACTGGCTGCCTGTGGTCTTTCGGATGTGCTTCAAGGTGCTGACTATCATCTTCAAAGCGCTCCATGGCACGGGACCTAGCTATCTGCGGGATCGCATCCTGCCCCATACATCCCTTCAGCCGATTCGCTCCCACAGAGAGGAACTTCTCCGGGTGCCGTCCACTACGCAATGGCAGCGGGCGATGCCCAGGGGAAGGGCCTTCTCTGTGGTGGGCCCAACTCTCCGGAACGACTTACCCCCCGAACTGAGAACAATTACGGACCTCCGCTCCTTCCGCCAGAACCTTAAAACTTATTTTTTCCAACAGGCCAGCCTGGCCTAATTTACATCACCTAGCCCAGGGGTCTGCAAAGTCGGCTCTTTTAAGACTGGTGGACTTCAACTCCCAGAATTCCCCAGCCAGCTGGCTGGGGAACTCTGGGAGTTGAAGTCCACCAGTCTTAAAAGAGCCGACTTTGCAGACCCCTGACCTAGCCCATAGTCTGCAGTTAAATTGTTTTAAATTGGTTTTTTAGGGATATTGTTTTAATATATTTAAATTTTTAGCACAGGGATATTAATTTAATTTGGTTTTATTTTTTGTATATTGTTATGTTTATATATGTTTTTTAATTGCCTGTGCACCGCCCCGAGTCCCTTTTTGGGAAAGGGTGCGGTATATAAATTTAATAAACCATAAACCATAAACCATTTAGCTCTCATCAGCTAGCCATACCCTTACTGAGATTTGAACCTGGGCTGTTTTTACATGTTAGGCAGTTGTATTAGCCTCTAAGCCACAACCTCTCCTCCCTTATCAGCTGAGCCATGGTTTTCTGCCTGGAAAGCTCCTAGGGTGGAGCTGAAAGGCAAAAGGGAAACAGTAGGCTCCCTCCCATATTTGGGTATACCAGGTGCTTTGACATAACACTTAATTGTTTCCTTGGCTCAGCTGATAAGGGAGGAGAGGTTGTGGCTTAGAGGCTAATACAACTGCCTAACATGTAAAAACAGCCCAGGTTCAAATCCCAGTAAGGGTATGGCTAGCTGATGAGAGCTAAATAACTTGAAATAGATCTATACTAGTCTCCCTTTATAGCTCACCCACCTCCTTTATGGATTTTATCCTTTGCTGGAAATTGTTGTTGGAAGAAAAATCCATCTGGTTCAGTTCCATGCTGGGAGAAAGACACAGGAAACATGGAGACTGATTGGAAAGACGGTTTCATGATGAAGCAGAAGCACGGGGGTTCTGGGCAGCTGACCACCTGGAGGTGAGAGTGGGGGTGTGGTTTATACCTTTTCTTGGACTTTGCACTTGAGCTTCCTGTTCCTATGCAAGAACATGTCTTCTATTGGCGGTTGTAGGGAGCAAAGCTGGCTCTGTAGGTTGTCTGAGCTCCCAGGTTTGGTTGGAGTTTGGACTGCTGATGCAATGAAGGGGCTTGTTGGGCAGTTCCTACTGTGGCTGAGGGCTACGCTTATCTTTCTTCAGACCTTGCTGCAAGGAATTTGCTTATGAGGACTCTTAAGAAAGGTAGGGGCTGCTTTAAAAAGAACATGTTTCTCCATTTCTCATCCAGGGAAATATAGCATTCTGCCTTTTTAAATATTTCCTAAAATATTTCATTCTTCTAGGAGCCTTTGCAATATAAACTGCATTTAATTTATTGCTTTTCAAGCATCCATTGCAAATTGAAAAATCACTGAAGTGATCAGAGGTGGGTTCCTACCGGTTCGGCCAGGTAGGTAGTAATTCGGCCGGCTACACTCCCAAACTGGTCCTATCCGCAGCGCCTATGGCACGGCCATCTTGGTTTTTATAGTACTGCGCATGTGCGCATAGCATGCACCAAGCCCCTGCAGTAACCCGGCAGTAGTGGCAGCCGGAACCCACCTCTGGAAGTGATGACCACACGCCTTGGAAAATGTCTTTTCCCAAGAAATTTTTTTCTACCTTGGGAAATTTCAGGTGGTTCTTGATTTACAAGAGTTCATTTAGTGACCGTGGCACTGAAAAAAGGGGCATGGCCATTTTCCACTCTTAACAACCATTTCAGCATCCTCAGAGTCACATGGTCAAAACATGGATGCTTGCCAACTGACCCACATTCATGACGGTTGCAGTGTCCTGGGGTCATGTGACCACCTTCTGCAAGCTTCTGACCAGCAAAGTCAATGGAGGAAATCAGATTCACTGAACAACTGTACTACTAATTTAACTGCAGTGATTTACTTAACAACTGTGGCCAGAAAGGTCATAAAATGGAGTAAAAGTCAGTTCAGGTTGTCTCACTTAGCAATAAAAAATGTTAGGCTCAGTTGTGGTCATCGTTCGAGGACTACCTGTAAATAAAGGAGAATATTTGTGGCTCAGGGTTGACGTGAGGGGTCCTTGGTGCAAACGAGAAACTCAAGTCTACAAAAAAAACCACCCAGAAGCTACATAAGGACTGCAACACACTGCAACAACCCAGAACAGCAGAAAAAGGAAATGGAGCAGGTATATAACACATTCCAACTAAATGGATATCCATGCAACTTTATCAGTAAGTCCCTGACCACTCAACCCAACACTCAACTCAACAGATCCAACACCAGCCCTACAAAGAATCACACTGCCATGCATCAAGAAGATCTCAGAAGCCACCAAGAGATTCCTACAACCACATGGAATCAACACAGCAGACAAACCAACTAAAGCCGTCAAAACATCCCAGACAGACCAAGAGACCCAACAACCCCAAAAGAAGAAAAACAGGAGTTGTCTACATAACATACGATGTAAGGACTGCAACAACCATTATCTTGGACAAAAAGGCAGAAGACTGGCAGAAGGAATCCACCAACACCAACTGACACGATGAAAGTTCTTTCACTGCACAACATAGGCAGATTTAGAGCCAAGGTGGTGCAGTGGTTAGAATGCAGTCCTGCAGGTTCCTTCTGCTGACTGCCGTCTGCCTGCAGTTTAGCAGTTTGAATCCCACCAGCCTCAAGGTGGACTCAGCCTTCCGTCCTTCCGAGGCGGGTCAAATGAGGACCCAGATTGTTGGGGGAAAGAGGCCGACTCTGTAAACTGCTCAGAGGGGGCTGGAAAGCACCGTGAAGCTGTATATATGACTAAGTGCTATTGCTATTTAACCATAGTTTCAATTGGGAAAATGTGACTGTTATGATGGCGAACAAACACGATTTTTGCAACAGGGATTAAGAGGAAGGTGAGACAATTAATCAGCACATCGCCGCTTTTCAGAAAACTGCAGCTCACTGCGAATTTCCTAATATAGAAGAAGCCATGCTAGATAGACGTGTATTGGGATTGAGAGACCTTAATCTACAGAGAAGGCTACTTTCAAAGCCTAATCTCACATTTAAGGAACAGCAACCAACAAATCAGCAGCATTGATCCAAAGAGCCGGAAACATAAATGCACCTCAAAGAACAACTATGGTGCCTCAGAAGAGCTGGGAGCCTAAAGACTCCACAGATGAGGATGATGAGGTCCATCAAATATGATCCAAAAGGAAGAAAGGGAATCCAGAGATGCGAGGAAGACAGCCATTATGTGCCCGCTGCAGAGGGAATCATCCAAGAGTGAGCTGCAGATTCCTGGATGCAATTGGTCAAAGATGCAATCGGAAGGGGCCCAAGCTAACCAGCCAGCTATGTACCGACAATGGCCATCCGCACAGCAATCAGAAAAACAAACAGGATTCCGAACAGAGAAGTTCACAAAGAATAACCAAGGAGAGAACTGAACCACAGACGAAAAAGAAACACACCAAATAACCATAGGGTACTCCAGCATGTACAGCTCAAAGAAATTCCGTATCACGGTTCTCATCAAAGGATCCCCTTGTGATATGGTGATACACAAGGGATCATACCTGACCATAGTATCCTGGAAGACGATAAAGAAGGCAGTTCCAGTTTAAGTGGGCGATGCCAGAAGGGATGTTGGTGTTCTGGGAAGGAGGAAGAGTAAGGATTAAAACAGTTGCTGAGGCGGAAGCCTTTCTTAAAAAACATTCCTCTACCCTGGGGGAAGATCCAGGAGGGGCAGAGGGGGCCACGGCCCTGCCCGCTGGGGGCCAGGGAGGAGAACAAGAAGACACAATTGCCAAGAGACTTAGATCTAAAAAATGATTTTTCTTTTTATTAATACAGTATAACTTTTATCTGGATGTTTGTACACGACTGCCAGCATAGAATTTAGAATTTATGATGTATGCATTTATTTTCACCTTGTAGTATTATTGAAAAATGTATTACCAATGTCTTATTAAGAAGCCCTGGAGGGGCCAACGATCTCGACGTGAAAGTTCTCAAAATATTTTTGTATTTTACCTTACCCCTACCCTACCTTAAAAAATTTGTAAAAACCAATAAAACTTTTGCAATTAAAAAAAAAAGGCGGTTCCAGAAATGGAAAAGGAACAACTAAAGCCTCAGAGAGTGATTTTAAAAGATTTTCAATGGAGCCGCATCCCTGTCATAATGAGCAGATTCTTCCAAGTCAAATTCAAAAATTTCATCAGCCAGCTACCATTAACCATGATAAATGACAACCTCCCAAGCCTGATTGGGCTACATTGGTTAGATTCTCTTGGCATTGGGGTGACTGGCATCCACACTGTCCAGGACAACAGCATCTCTGGCCAAGATGACAGCATTGAGGAGCTGACCCAGGAATTCGTGGACATTTTCAATACGAGTTTGGGCAAGTACAAGGGGACACCCATTTCTTTCAATCTAGATCCCAATGTCACCCCATCCAACTGAAAACTAGGAGAGTATCTTTTGCTCTCTGGCCCAAGATAGATAGCCAATTAGACAAACTAATTGACCAGGGGGTTATAGAGCCAGTTGATCACGCCAAATGGGAGACCCCAATTGTCACGTCAATTAAACCAGGTGGGTCGGTCCGCATGTGTGCAAACTATAAGTGCACAATTAATAAGGCATTGCAGCAGAGTGCCTACCCTGTACCAGTTGTCCAACATTTATTACAGTCATTGAGAAAGGGCAAGACTTTTGCAAAACTTGATTGAGCCCAAGTGTATCAGAAACTACCAATGGACGATTCCACCACAGAGGCGCAAACCATTGTAAGACACAGAGGGGCATTTAAATGCCACCGGCTCCAATTTGGGGTCAGCGTGGCGCCAGGACTATTTCCAAGTATGATGGAACATCTCCTCATCTACACTTGAGAGCATTATTTGGAGGCTGACTTACTTCTGCTCCTGATCAGTCATATCTGAAGATTCCAGGTCGATTCCAGTTCCTGTTTCAGTAGGTAAGACTATATAAGACTAGCGCTTCAAGGTGCTAGTTCTCATCTTTCAGTAGGTAAGACTATAGAAGACTAGCGCTTCAAGGTGCTAGTTCTCATCTTTCAGTAGGTAAGACTATAGAAGACTAGCGCTTCAAGGTGCTAGTTCTCATCTTTCAGTAGGTAAGACTATAGAAGACTAGCGCTTCAAGGTGCTAGTTCTCATCTTTAAAGCACTCCATGGCTCGGGACCTAGCTATCTGCGGGATCGGATTCTGCCCCATACATCCTCCCGGCCGATTCGCTCCCACAGAGAGGGACTTCTCCGGGTGCCGTCCACTAGACTTTGTCAGCGGGCGACGCCCAGGGGAAGGGCCTTCTCTGTGGCGGGCCCAGCCCTCTGGAACGACCTCCCCCCCGACATTAGAACAACTACGGACCTCCGCTCCTTCCGTCAGAAATTAAAAACTCACTTTTTCTGCTTGGCCGGCCTAGGTTAGTCTCTACCTCAGGGGTTAGGAAATGTTAATTTTAAAATGGGAATTTTAGTGCAGGGATAGTTAGATTTAATTTGTTTTTATTGTATTTATGTATGTATATATTTTATGTTGTTTTAATTTCTCCCTGTGCACCGCTCCGAGTCCCCTCGGGGAGAGGACGCGGTTATAGAAATAAATATTCTATTCTATTCTATAAAACACTCTATAAGAAAATGCTGTTTGTTTGTTTGTTTGTTTGATTGATTGATTGATTGATTGATTGATTGATTGATTTTTATGCCCCTCATCTCTCCTACAAGGTGACTCCAGGTGGCTTACAGGTTATAAAACAAGTAAAAATATTAAAATATTAAACCAATATGCAGTTAAAATATTATTAAGAACGAAATTAAGAAAGCTAAAAGCTGGATGGGACGAGGATGCTCACACATTGTGAGTCACATGTTTAGACTGGATTTGGCATTTTTTCCACCTACCAAGTCCTGCCTAAGGATTTGAGAGAAGCAGATGTTGTTATGCAGTGATATTAAAGGTATTGTTGCAGGATGTGAGTTCTTCCAAGCCAAGCTGCCTTTTGCAATTTACTGATGGTAGTTTTGTCAGTGCTGATGGTTCTCAAATGGTACTCCAGATGTTCCAGGCTGAGCCTTCTTCCAAGGGCCCAGAAGGGAGAGATGCCCAGAGCTGGATGGCCACCAAGAGAAGATCTAGCTTTTAGTCTCCCTCATCCAGAAATGAATGCTTCCAGCTGCTATTACCCTTTTCATGGAGTGGAAGTGATGAAGCTGTAAGTGCTCCTTTGAACTCTGGCCTAGGCACTCACCTTTCCTCTTGGTGGAGTCTCCCTCCAGATGCATGTATTCCAGATGTGCAATAAGCACATTATGCGAGCTCAAGAGCTGAAGGAATTGAATATCGAAGGCAGTGAGAAATTTGCTTCTACGTGGACACAACAGACTTTTGCACCTGCTGCCCTTCACGCCTGCCTGCAGTGGAGAGGGTGTTGGAAGAAAAAAAATCCGGTTCCCGTTCCAAGCTGGGAATAAAATGGAGGCGGGTTGGAAAGAAAGATTCTGTTTATTGGTGAATAGAACCAACACACACACACACACACACACACACACACAGAGTGTGCAGTTCTGAGTCAGCTGACAAAATAGAGTTGAGAGTGGATGGGTTTTATACCTTCTGGCTCATGTAGGGGATCCTTCTGGATCACGTAGGGCAGGGGTCTCCAACCTTTGCAACTTTAAGTCTGAAGGACTCCGGCTCCCAGACTTCTCCAGCCAGCTTTGCTGGCTGGAGAATTCTGGGAGCTGGAGTCCTTCAGACTTAAAGTTGCAAAGGTTGGAGACCCCTGACGTAGGGGATCATGGCTGGTTCTATAAGCAAAAGGAGAAATGCAAATCGTAGGTGTTTGTCTGAGCTAATCTTGTGAATCTTTGGCTTGTTGCTTATCTGAAGTTTCTGTCTGACCCAGTCTTTCTGAATGGATTACCAAATCTGCATTTCTAAAAGTTGGCTTCTCTGTTTCTGCTTGGGGCAGGGAGGCTGGGGCTGGTTTCTGCCTCCCTTAATATTTTCCCCCAATCCTCCTTTGGAGGAAATATTCTATCCTGCCTTTTTAATATTCCCCAAATATTTCACCCTCTAGGAGGGGTGGGGGGGTGCCAGTGGTGGGTTTTTGCAGGCTCGCACCTACTCGCAAGAGCCGGATGGTGAAATTTAGAGAGCCGGTGAGAGGGGGTTCCACCGGCAGACCCAGAAGTAAGTCTGGCCTGCTGCTGCTGGTAACCCAATGGGAAGGAAAGGAAAGGAAGGCAGAAAGTAAGAAAGGAAAGAAAGGAAAGGAAAGGAAAAGAAAAGAAAAGAAAGAAGGAAGGAAGAAAGAAAGAAAGAAAGAAAGAAAGAAAGAAAGAAAGAAAGAAAGAAAGAAAGAAAGAAAGAAAGAAAGAAAGAAAGAAAGAAAGAAAGAAAGAAAGAAAATTTATCATCACAATTGAGCCCAAAATTTTGGTTGCTAAGCAAGAGCGTTGTTAAATGAGTTTCACCACATTTTACAAGTTGGCCACTCCCACCCTGTCACATGACTGCCAAGCCACGCCCACAAAATAGGCCACACCTAGAGAGTAGGTTCTAAAAAAATTGAAACCCACCACTGGTGGGTGCTGACTTTCTACAAGGGGCAATTGCAAATCTGGGGCATTGGGGCTCAGTGTAAGGTCTCTGCCATCATGGGGTGGCCTTTGGGGAGAAACCCCAGCCTCCTTTTGCTGTTGGTGAGACTTTCTGGCCACTCAGCAGTTCCCACAACATCTCATCTCTGGCTCCATTTTGGAGGAGGGAAGAGAGCAGCAGATAAAGAGAGGCAAAGCACACACAGGATTGGGAAACAAATCAACTTCCAGGCCAGCTTTTCAAAAAGCATTAAAAGGACATTAAAAAGAAAAGAAAAAAACCCTATCCAGTCCAGTTCAATCCCAATTGATGATGTCCAAAAACAATTAAAGGCAATTAGAGAGAAGCAGAAAGCGACAAGCACCCGGGCCCAGGGGGCATGAGGAGGAGGACACAGGCAGGTCTGTTCAGTGGCCCAATCCAATTTTCCACCCACCAAATGTAATTAAGGGGAATTACCGATCCAGTTGCTAGGAGGGTCTCTTTATAAATGGGAAGAGCTGAGCGCCCTGTGATTCTTGCTGGTCAGAATGCCAAGCCCTGGGAGGCGGCCGAAGGGAGATGCCTGCCTGGTGCTCAGGATGCGGGAAGCGGCATCCATGTACTTCTCCCTGCTCGCCGTCTTCTTGGTTCTTCTGGTGGTGGCCCTCCAAGGCACGGAGCCAAGAGAGAACTTCCCATACAAGGTGCCCCTGGACCCTCAGGGCCTCCTGGAGCTCTCCTGGAACATCAGCTATCACCTGGAAGAGGTGCATTTCCGGATTGTGGCCAAGGAGCTGAAATACGGCTTTCTCTTTGGCATGTCAGACCGTGGAGGCTTCCAGGAGGCAGATCTGGCTGTCCTATGGAGCGATGGGGTCCAGTTCTATTTTGCGGTGGGTAAGCAGGGAAGCAATTTCTATGCCAAACTCAGACCTGGGGTGGGGGTCTCTGTTGATACTGACAAGGAATAGTTTTTGGGTTCCAAGGAGCATGTCCAAGGAAGAGGGAGCCTTGCGTCCATATCTCTGGGCATAGTTCCTTCATTGGTCACTGAGTGGGTAAACCTAGGGGAGGACCAGACCAGGAAACAGGCTTTGAGAAGGTCTAGATGAGGGGATAGAACTCATCAAATTTGCAGGTGACACCAGGCTGGAGGGAATAGCCAACATTTTGGAAAATACTCAAGATTCAGACGGACCTTGACAGACGAGAGAAAAGGCCCTCTCCAGTGATGTGAAAAGTAAGGTCAGAACTTGGGCAGGAAAAACCAAATGCATGGAGTAGAATAGGTGGTACCTGGCTCAGCTATTTTCCAAGGCACTTGAATAATGGATGGAAACTGAACAAGGAGAGATTCAACCTAGAAATCAGCAGAAATTTCCTGACAGTGAGAACAATCCACCCATGGAAGAGAAGTTGCCTTCTGAAATTGAGGGAGTTTCATCCCTGGAGGCTTTCAAGAAGAGACTGGGTTGCCCTCTGTCAGTACTGGTGCAGGGTCTTCTGCTTGGGCAGGAGGTTGGACTAGATGACCTACAAGGTCCCTTCCAACTCTGTTATTCTGTTAAAGCTGTAGTAACTTTGAGACAGATCTAGGAGTCTTAGTGGACAACCATTTAAGCATGGGAAAGCAGTGTCAAACAGCCAATGCATCAACAGAGCAAAGGTCTATACTGCACTTGTAAGGCCAAACATGGAATCCTGCATCCAGTTCTGGTTGGCACAATACCAAAATGATGTTGAGACTCTGGAAAGAGTGCAGAGGAGAGAAACAATGGTGCTTGGTGATGTGATGAGAAGAACGATTGTAGAAATTGGTCCATCTAGTCTAGTGGAAAGGAGGACCAGGGGCGACAGTAGAGGTGGGTTTCCGCTGGTTCATCCCAGATCAGGTGAACCAGTAGTGGCAATGGTGGGAGGCTTCACCCACCTGCCCGGACGCTTGTGCTCATGCGCAGAAGCGTCACGAGCACACACGAGAGAACCGGTAGTAAAATAAATTGAAACCTCTGGGCAACAGGATAGCGGTGTTCCAATATTTTTTTTTATTTTTTTTAAATTAAATTTATATCCCAACCTTCTCCAGAAGGACCCAGGGCGGCGCACAGGAATTAAAAACATACAAATATAACAATATAAAATTTAAAAAATATTAAACTCCCTACCTGTGCTAAAATCAATTAAAATCCCCAATTTAAAACTGTCTAAAAACAGTCACAGCGGAAGGTTACGCTAGGCCGGCTTGATGGAAGAAGTGTGTCTTTAGACATTGGCGGAAGAGGCGGAGGTCAGAGATGGTGCGTAGTTCAGGGGGCAGGTCGTTCCAAAGGGTAGGGCCCGCCACAGAGAAGGCCCTTCCCCTGGGTGTCGCCAACCGGCATTGCCCAGCCGACAGCACCCTGAGAAGGCCCTCTCTGAATTTGAAGAGTTGCCCCAGAGAAGAGGGAAGGCAACTATTCTCCAAAGCAACCGAGGACAGGACAAGAAGCACAGGATGGAAGCTTGTTAAGAAGGTCCAAGCTGGAAGTATGGAGAGACTTCCTGACAGTGAAACAGTTAATCAATGGAAGAGCTTGCCTTCTGCAGCTGTTGGGTGCCCCATCACTGGAGGTTTTCAGGAAAAGATTGGGCAGCCGTTTGCCTGGGATGCTCTCAAGATTTCTATCTTGGGTTCCAGGTCTCTTCCAGCCCTAGGAATCTGATGATAAGTCTGCTATTTTTAAGGCATGAGCCAAGGAACAGTCTGTGTTTGAACAAGCTAATATTAAAACTGCACTGAATGTACTTGAAATTAATATTCATCATTATTTTATGCTTGGTTTAGCTGATTTTTATTTTATTTCTTAAACCATAACTGAAGCCAGATTCTTGGGCTTTTATCTTTTAGCGTGAATTTGGCCCTTTTGATTCCTCTTGCCTCTTATTCTATCTACTCTAAATCATTTTGGATGCATGGTGGAGAGCTAGAAGCTTGGGGAAAGTCCTTTGGGGGGGTGTTCCCAGAAGCCCCTGCAGTCTCACCTGTCCCTCCCTCCGAGGGGAACTTCTGAACCCCAGAATGTAAGATGCCCAGGGGTAATTGCACCTGTGAGCCTGGGCGCTTCCCTGGCAAAGATGGGACCCAATTGCCCCACTGAAAGGGACTTTTTCTGACCAGCCATGCAGGTCAACAAGGCTACATTCTTGCCAGTGACAATCATTGAATTTCATTGAATAAGTTTTTTAAATTTTATATGGTTTTTGTATGTATTTTTGAATTTTCCTGTGTGCCGCCCTGAGTCCGTTTGGAGAAGGGCGGGGTATAAATTGAACAAATTAAATTAAATACAAAGATTAGGAAGGAGGGACGCCATCAGAAGGATTACAAGCCAGCCAAAGTGCCCACCTGGAACAAATTCAAAAGGCCAGAGAAGTTGCATGATGGGCTGGAGAAATGTCAGGTTCAAAGACCATAGTACATACAAACACACAGACATACACACACACTTACACCTGTGGTAACAAGAACCCAATTATAAAATTATGGAATGTGCAGAGATGAGTAAATTAGAGAGCAAGACAGCGAACAATTCTATGAAATATGGAATAAATTTTATCAATGGCTGGAAAAAAGGGGAAACTAAGGGATATAACAATACACATTATATTATTATATAACGTGAAGAATTTTTTGTCTTTAGAAGGACAAAATAATTTATTTTAGTGTGATAAAGTTACCTCTAGAAAACAATGGTATAACATGCGAAGATTTTCTGTTCTTATTCTGTTGTTTTTTTTCTATTTAATGTCTTGTTTATATATTGAAGAGTTAGGGGATAAAGATTGATTTCATAAATGGAAATGTTACTGTATGATACAAAAGTGATATATATATAGATTAATATCTTTGCGAGATTAAGCACTGGCGCGCAGAGCGTTTGTCTGAACGACATGTTGTACAAAGCACGAAATGAATGATGCTTCTTTTTATTTATTTTCAATAATAAAAAATAAAAAACTTTAATTAAAAAAAAAGAACCCACTCAATGGTTTCCCTTAACTTAAAGCTGTGAGAGGTAGTGGGACAAAATGAAATTCAATGTAGCAAGTAAAGTCCTTCATTTAGGCAAGAAAAGCCAGAAGTTTCACTTATGGACTGGGTGAAACCAGGCTTCATAGCAGGAACTCTGAGAGGGATCTTGGAGACTTAGTGGACAACCAGCTAAATAGGAGCCAGCCGTGTGCAGTGGCAACCAAAAAAGCCAACACAATTCTAAGTTGTATTAACTTAACAGAGGGATACAATAAAGATCAAGAGAGGTACTAACACCACTATGTAAAGCCTTAGTAAGGCCACACCTAGAATCCTGCATCCAGTTTTGGTCACCACACTATAAAAAAGAGGTTGAGACTCTAGAAAGAGTGCAGAGAAGAGCAACCAGGATGACTGGAGGATGAAACACAGGACGAATGTTTGCGGGAACTACTTTAAGTATGGCTAGTCTAGGGAAGAGAAGGACCAGGGGAGGCAGGATAGCAGTCTTCCAATATTGGAGGGGCTGCCCCAGAGATGAGGGGGTTCCACCTGTTTCCCAAGGCACCTGAAGTTCAAACAAGGAACAATGGATGGAAACTGAACAAGGAGAGATTCAACCTAGAAATAAGGAGAAATTTTCTGACAGGGAAGTCAATCAACCCATGGAATAAAAGTTGCCTTCAGAAGTTGTGGGAGTTTCATCCCTAGAAGCTTTCAAGAAGAAACTGGACTGCCATCTGTCAATAATGGTGCAGGGTCTGCTTGGGTGGGGGGTTAGTCTAGATGACCTCCAAGATCCCTTCCAACTCTATTCATCTATTAAACCTAGTGAAGCCATTGAGTGTAAAATCTTTCGTAGATGAGCCTCACAGCAAGGAGGCTTAGAGCTGAGATGCTGACTGAGGGGTCCGATCAGTGGGGCTGCTGATGGTTTCTGCTAAATTATCCTTTAGAAACAGAGTTGCTTAAAAGACAAAGAGCACATTTACTCCAGGAAAATCAAATACAGGTTTGAAAAATTTCTAAAAGAAGACGCCTTCTTCCGATGCGTACATCCGAAGCTCTTTGTGTGACGAGTAACCTGCACCAATGTGGGTCTTTCCCAGATGAGTCCCACAGCAGAGTTTTTGCAGAAGCACCTCTGACCTTTTGATCCCTCGCCTCTCCCAGCACTGAGCCTCCTTGCGTCTCTTTCTGAGTGACAGCTGTCATTAGCAAGAAAGAGGGGGAGGGGTTAGGCTGGCAGGTGATTCACACCAGCAGTGGTAGAGTCATATTTCCATCTTGGAGGCTTTCGTCTTATTTCATGAGGCCCGTAGAAGCTCCAGATTGCCAGCAGGGATGTTCAGCCATGTCTGAGCTCTGGTCATGCAACTGAGGGGGTCGCTGGTCTTTTCACGCCCTTCCCTCATCCCTGACTCTACTGGATGAATGGTCCCACCTCACAAATATCTTGACAGAGCTCAGAACAGATTCCAGACCTGCCTTGTTTGGCTTTAGCCTCAGCCCCAGCTTGATGGCCGCAAAGAAATGCTTCAGGATTCTTGCAGAAAAATGATGACTCAAGCTGTAAAATTCTGGATGGTCTCCCCATTCAGATGTTCTCTTGTCGCTTCTAACTTGGTGCTTACAAGGAAAATCTCCATGGGATTCTGATTAGCCCTACAGCCCAAGAAGAATGGAACGGGAACGGGAACAGAACAAAACAGAAGCTGGACCTTGGAGATCTTCTAGTCCAGCCACCTGCTCAAGCAGGAGAACCTATATACCATTTCAGATAAGTGGCTGTCTAGTCTCTTCTTAATAAGAAATGTCAAGCCAGTCCTGGTGCTAGAAGCTCAGCTGAGGTTATTTCTTTGGGCACGGCCTTGAATTCTGTAAATTCCTTACGTGTATAGAGACACACACACCAGCCTTTTTTTCTCTCCTGTTAATACAATACAATACAATAGCAGAGTTGGAAGGGACCTTGTAGGTCTTCTAGTCCAACCCCCTGCGTGGGCAGGAACCTTGTACCATTTCAGACAAATGGCTATCTAACATCTTCTTAAAGACTTCCAGGGTTGGGGCATTCACAACTTCTGGAGGCAAGCTGTTCCAGAGGTTAATTGTTCTTACTGTCAGGAAATTTCTCCTTAGTTCTAAGTTGCTTCTCTCCTTGATTAGTTTCCACCCATTGCTTCTTGTCCTGCCCCCAGGTGCCTTGGAGAATAGTTTGACTCCCTCTTCTTTGTGGCACCCTCTGAGATATCGGAACACTGCTATCATGTCTCCCCTGGTCCTTCTCTTCATCAAACTAGACATACCCAGCTCCTGCAACCTGTTGTTTCATGTTGTTAAATCCAAAAAAAGCTAATTGGAAGCTTGGAACCTGCTAATTGGAACCTGCTTTAGCCCTGAATTCGATAAGGGCTAAAAAAAGCTACAGCTTAGAGTCTCATAAAAATTCAGAGTAGCCATATTCCAATTGCGCAAACGTTGTTACTTATAGTCTTAATTTTGAAATTTTTGACAAGAGGACTCCAAGCTTTCTTTGGCTAGAGCGTAAACCCAAGACCTCAATGCCTTCTCCATCTCTGTCCTTCTTGTTGCTCCACCTGTAGGATGCCTGGAGTGACCAAGACTCCCAGCTGCACATGGACGCCCAGCAGAACTACCATCTCCTGGGGGCACGCAGAATTGGCGGGGGGCTCTCCCTCCTCTTCAAGAGGCCCTTTGTCACCTGCGATCCCAAGGATTACCTGATTGAGGTAGAACCTTTAGTCGCCTTCTGCTTCAGAAAGCAGTTTTGAAAAAGAACTGTCTCAACTCTGAATAATGCAGGGAAGGAGGAAAATGCTTTGCTTTGCACAATCTGATTTTATGTTTTGAAAATGGAAATCAAAAGTCTGAATTGCTGAACTTTTAAATCTCCCTTTTTCCTTTTTTTTTTTTTTTTAAGAAAACAGTTCCTTGGTTTTCTCTGAATGGCTTTGTCGGTCTCTCTTGTATGTTGATCTTCCAAGCTGTTGACCCTTCACGTCCATCTAACAGGGCTTATGGCAGCTGAAAGCAGCCCAAATCTCATAATATTAGGAAGAGAGAAAGTGAAAAACAGAGAGAAATAATGCTGCAATCCTGAATTTTGTGGCATCGTTCATGCAAACTTGCTCAAATATTTTAGAAGGGGCCTGTCACAAGTTTTCTTCCTCACAGTTTTGTCAGAGCTTGGAGAGGGGATAGACTATTTTTAGTAGTGGTCCCTCTTTAAGGAATAACTCTAGCTCTGGAGATATTTCACAAAACAGGGAGTCTTTGTTTAGCAACCACAATTCTCAGAAGCAAAGAGGTTGCAGGAAAAAAACGAGACTTGGACTTCTCAAAATCAGGAAAAGTTTATTATGGCTGCCATGGTTCAGAAACAGTGGTGGGTTTCTGCAGGCTCGCACCTACCTGCGAGAGCCGGTTGGTAAAATTTAGAGAACCGGTGAGAGGGGGTTCCACCAGCGTATCTGGAAGTAAATCTGGCCCGCCGCTGCCAGTGACCCAACGGGAAGGAAAGGAAAGGAAAGGAAGAGAAAGAAAGAAAGAAAGAAAGAAAGAAAGAAAGAAAGAAAGAAAGAAAGAAAGAAAGAAAGAAAGAAAGAAAGAAAGAAAGAAAGAATTTATCATCACAATTGAGTCCAAAATTTTGGTTGCTAAGCAAGAGCGTTGTTAAATGAGTTTCACCACATTTTAAAAGGTGGCCACTCCCACCCTGTCACATGACTGCCAAGCCACGCCCACAAAATAGGCCACACCTACAGAGTAGGTTCTAAAAAAATTTGAAACCCACCCCTGTTCAGAAAGCTAGTCAAAAGCCAGCATGCAAGATTCTGAACTATTTGTCTGAAAAGAAATACAGAGTTTTATAGTTCAGTTCATCATGGCTATTCTTACTCTTTCTCTGATTGGGTACATGATTGTCGTCAAAAAAGAAAACCACAAACACATCCTGTTATTTTCTAAGACGAACCTCTAACCTTTGTCTGCCTTGCAAGGGGCCTAACTAACTCAACCTATTTACAAACAGGTGTTGGCGGTTTGACATTCCCTGAGTTGGAGCTTCCTGTCTCAACGATGCTTTTTGTACATTAAAAAGCATAAAAGTAAAAAAATGACTGAAGATCATCTAGTCTGACCCCGACTCATCTCACTCTTAGGTCTAAAAATCACTTTGAGCCCTGCCTCAAAGAGGTTGCTGAGCGAAGCCACAACCGTGCTTATGACCTTACTTCAGCTTTCTTTTATTATGCAGACTTCCTCATCACAAATGTGGAAACTGGTTGCACAGTTACTTCTTCATCACCATTTAGAGAAGGGTCACTAAACGAGTCAGTTGCTAAATGAAGAATACCGGTAGAGCAAAGCAGCTCAGATTGAGTGAATGATGCCTTTGATGAACTGGGCTTTGCTGGATATGTGTGATGACCTGAGGCAACGCAGCCAGAGAATCAGCATGAGTCCCTTTATTGGCTCCAGCTTTGTCCCCAACCTCTCGTTACTCTCCGGCCTGGAGAAAAACTCTCTCACAAGCCTGCAGCAGCCTCTGTTTGCAGATACTCCAGTCCAAACACTGTAAGCAGAATGATTGCAATGAATCACTCCTGCAGGGCAAGTAATGAGTCCAAGAAGCGAATAATTCCAGCAAGGCAAGATAAGCACCCAGAAGCACAGCAATTAATTCAAATAGTCAGGAGGAATGCCAGAAATGCAGGCTACTACTCTTAACACTAGATGAACTCAGCGTTTGTTCCCGACAAATGCCTCTCCGCAGTTGCCTCTCCTTTAAACTCCATCCCCAGGTGTGCCTTGGGAAGGGAGTCAGGGCCTTTTCCTTCCTCGTAAACCACACAACCCCTGTTGCTGACTTCTGCGTTTTTCCTTGCATGGCCTCTCCTTGTTCTACCTCTTCCCTGCTTGGCCCAGCCTGACTTTGCCCTTCCCCAGCTTCCTCCACAGCCAACGGAGATTTAGATTTAGGTTTATTAAATTTTTAGATCTCCCTTCTCCCTTAATAATAATAATAATAATAATTTATTAATTTATAGACCGCCCCCTCTCCCCCATGGGGACTCGAGGCGGTGCACAGGCAATTAAAAATCCAAAAATACAACAATATACAAATACAAAATGTTAAAATCGAATTAAATTTACCCCTGTGCTAAAATCACTATTAAAACCCTAACAATAGCCCTAAAAATTTTATACAATTTGTTCCCTTGCGGGACTCAGGGCGGTGTACAGGAAATAATAAGAACAATAAGATAGAGCATCAAATCCAATTAAAATCCAATTAAAAATATATTAAATGGATTGGCCTGATCTAAATCCAGTTAAAAAACCCTTACTAAAACCAATTTAAAAACTAAAGCAATTTAAAAAACTACGCCAGGCCGGCCGCACGAAACAGATAGGTCTTTAAGGCCCGACGGAACTGGCGCAGGTCCATGGTTGTCCGTAGTCCAGGGAGTAGGTCATTCCAGAGGGAGGGGGCTGCCACAGAGAAGGCTCTCCCCCTGGAGGTCGCCAGCCGACATTGCCTGGCCGACAGCACCCTGAGGAGGCCCTCTCTGTGGGAGCGGACTGGTCGGCGGGAGGTATTTGGTAGCAGGAGCCCCGTCTCAGATTCAGACTCTGACGGGGGCATGACAATACAGTTTTAGTGAGGGGGGATTTTGTTCACCGTTATCAATCCTTTAGGATTGAGTATGTTATACCTATTGTAAAAATAAGACGTATTAAATAATGAAATATATAAGCAAGCCTGCATTATGCCATCAAAGCCCTAAAGAGGCTGGTTCCCATAACAGTCTGAATCTAGAAAGGTCCCCTGTACCAGACAAGCTAAGCTGCAAAAATGGCTCTCAAGCCCAGCTGGCCTAAAATTTTAGAAAAATCCAAAAGAGGCATGCGGCTGGAGTTTCCTTTAAATTAAAAAACAAAAAAACATGGCTGAAAAGTTTACAATTTGTTGAAATTTCTAGGTGCTCGTGTGGCTTCCGTAGTTTTCATTTCAGTTAAGAGAAACTGGTGGACTCAAATGTAAGGATATTCTACGGCAGGGATGTCCAAACTTGGGAACTTTAAGACTTGTGGACTTCAACTCTCAGAATTCCCCAGCCAGCTATGCTGGCTGGGGAATTCTGGGAGTTGAAGTCCACAAGTCTTAAAGTTCCCAAGTTTGGACATCCCTGTTCTAAGGCAAACGTACACTTAGAGTAGTCATTGAAATCTTGTGTTAATAATAATAATAATAATTTATTAAATTTCTAAACCGCCCCCTCTCCCCAAAGGGACTCGGGGAGGTGTACAGGAAAATTAAAAACATCTAAAAACAATACAATACACACATAATTAAAACCAATTAAATCATACACCCTGTACTAAAATTTATAAAACATTAAAACTGTATCCCAATTAAAACCTGATTAAACAATTTAAACTACAGACTGGGGCGAGGCCGGCCTGATGGAACAGATGTGTCTTTACTTTTTGGCGGAAGGAGCGGAGGTCCGTGGTGGTTCTAATATCGGGGGGTAGGTCGTTCCAAAGGGTCGGGCCCGTCACAGAGAAGGCCCTTCCCCTGGGCGTCGCCCGCTGGCATTGCCTAGTGGACGGCACCCGGAGAAGTCCCTCTCTGTGGGAGCGGATCGGCCGAAGGGATGTATGGGGCAGGATGCGCTCCCGCAAACAACTAGGTCCTGTGCCATGGAGCGCTTTGAAGGTGGTAATCAACACCATCAATGTTCAAGAGATTCGTCCTTAAGGCGCTCAGTGGCCAAAAGAGAGGCCGATGGATTGTGCTGGGGCTTAATTGGCTGTTATTATCTTGCATTCCCTCTTTTATGATGCAGCCTTCGGGGAGTTAGACTCTGCTGGGAGGTCTTTTCAGTGCTGGGCTCATTTGCTCATTCAATCGGGGCACCCAGCTTGGTGGCTCAGAGATAGAGTGCTTGCCGCCTTCCCTTCCAGGATGGAACGGTGCATCTCATTTACGGCATTTTGGAGGAACCAGCCCCGTCTCTCGAAGCTATCAATGTTTCTGCTCTGCCCCGGAAGGGTCTGCAGAGGGTGCAACTTCTGAAGCCCAAGATCCGAGTTCCCCCACTGCCTGGGGACCTGAAGACCATGGAGATCCGAGTCCCAGACGTGACCATTCCCCACCAGGAGACCACATACTGGTGTTACATGATCGAACTTCCGGATGGCTTTGAAAAGCATCATATTGTCATGGTGAGTAGAGAGACTGGTCCCCCCCGCCCCCTTTCCTTCCTCCCTCCCAGATTCAGGTTCAAGTCCTCCCGAGGTGCTTTGCAAGGGACCAATTCTTCCTGAATCGTGGCCATCTGGTGGAAGATAGCCACTAACAAGTGCTGGAAGAAATATCCCCCTGGTTCAGTTCCAAGTGGGGAGAACGACAGTGAAAACATGGAGGCTGATTGGAGAGGTGGTTTGTTTGTTTGTTTCATAAACATTTTGACTACAGTGTATTGTCATTTACAAAGAAACAGAGAAAGAACAAAAAGAAATATCAACACAAGTGCTAACAACAATAACAGAATCATTTTAAGGGTGTATTGATGGACAGGACCACGTGGTTTGAAGTCCTGGAACACAGTTGTTGCGAGTGAGGGTTATTTATACCCTCTCTTGGGCCTTGCCCTTGAGCTTCCTTTTCCTGTGGCAAGGACGTGTCTTCTATTGGTTGTCAGACTCCCAGGGGGCTATGTAAGGGTGATAGCTAACTTTTTTAGGTTGTCTGAATTAAGTTTGATTGAAGCCTGGACTCTCTGAGGTGATATAATGGGGAGGTTTGTGCCACGAAAGGGTGTTGGGCCATTCCTATTGTGTCTTCATGGCTTGTCCCGGTTTGGATCTTGAGTGAGGGCAGATCCCACCATTCTGTCTTTGTTCAAAATATCCTGTCTGGAATGGATTACCAAATCTATGTTTACTCAGTCAAGATTTGAAAGGTCCAAAAAAAATACAGTAATCCCTCGTTTTCCGCGTCCTCATGTTTCGCGGCTTCGGTGCTTCGCGGATTTTAAAATAATACAGAAAAAAAAGAAAATGCATTGGTAGGAGGCAAGCGCCCCCTAGTGGTTGCTTTAAACGATGTCTACCAACTCATGTTTCCTAGCGAATCCTACATCGCGGATCCTCACTTTTCGTGGAAGGTTCCGGTCCCCATTAGCAGCGAAAAACGAGGGATTACTGTATGGTGATTATATTGTTTTCCCCTTTTCCAGCTTCCAGCAAAGGTCTCTTCCACCTGTTAGATTAAATGGGAGCTTTGCAGAGGCCATTCCAAATGCAGAGGACTTCTCCCTTGGTTGAAGTACTTCTTCCATCAGAGTAAAACGTCATCATTACAGATTAACAGGATTGGAAGGGACCTTGTAGGTCATCTAGTCCCCACCCAAGCAGGAGACCCTACATCAGGGGTAGTCAACATTTTTATACCTACCACCCACTTTTGTATCTCTGTTAGTAGTAAAATTTTCTAACCACCCACCGGTTCCACAGTCAGGGTGATTTATAAAGTAAAGAAGTCAATTAAATTTAAAAAAGAAAGTGCTTCAGTGTCGGACAAAACCCCTACTGCCCACCATGAAAGCTGGAACGCCCACTAGGGGGCAGTAGGGACCAGGTTGACTACCACTGCCCTACACCATTTCTGACAGATGGCAGCCCAGTCTCTCCTTCTCCTTCTTTTTCGTCTTCATATTTTGATGACTATTCCTTCTGCCTCTTGGGGGAGAAGGGTGTTCTGCCTCTGCAGAGGAGAAGCATTTCCCTCGGCTGGGACAGTGGTGCCCGCATGCTGCGTGAACTGGGCCTGTTCAGTTTGGCATCATGGGAACGGAGGCATTGGCCTGGGTTGAGTTCTCACGGGGAGTTCTGAGCTAGCATGTTGTTTGAACCCAGGAGAGGGGGCTAAGCCAGTTGACTGTTTGGAGGCCGTACGGATCTGGATGGGTAGTAACAAACTCAGGCTCAACCCTGCCAAGACTGAGTGGCTGTGGTTTCCGGCAACCCGGTTCAGCCAGATTACTCCAACTCTGGCCATTGGGGGCGAAACACCGCCCCCCGTGGAGAGGGCGCGCAATTTGGGTGTCCTCCTGGATTCCCGGCTGTCCATGGAGGACCATGTGGCGGCCGTGGCCAGAGGGGCGTTCCATCAGGTACGCCTGATGCGCCAATTGCGCCCCTTCCTGGACCGGGATGCCCTGCGCACAGTCACTCAAGCTCTCGTGACGTCTCGACTCGACTACTGTAATGCTCTCTACATGGGGCTTCCCTTGAGGTGCACTCGAAAGCTGCAGTTAGCCCAGAATGCAGCCACGCGGGTGATTACGGGAGCGCCTAGACACTCCCATATAACACCGATCCTGCGCGAGCTGCACTGGCTTCCTGTGGTCTTTCAGGTGCGCTTCAAGGTTTTGACGACCATCTTCAAAGCGCTCCATGGCTCGGGGCCTAGTTACATGCGAGACTGCCTTCTGCCCCATACATCCCTCAGACCGATACGCTCCCACAGGGAGGGCCTTCTCAGGGTGCCGTCGGCCGGACAATGCCGACTGGCGACACCCAGGGGGAGAGCCTTCTCTGTGGCGGGCCCAGCCCTTTGGAACGACCTCCCCCCTGAACTTCGCACCATCTCCGACCTCCGCCTCTTCCGCAAGTGTCTGAAGACACACCTATTCCATCTAGCCGGCCTAGCGTAGCCTCCATACTGACTATTAGATAGTTTTAAATTTTGGGGATTTTAATTTGGTTTTAGCGCAGGATTTTCATTAATAAGTTTTTTAAATTTGTTATATGGTTTTGTATGTATTTTAATATGCCTGTGCGCCGCACTGGGTCCGTTTGGAGAAGGGCGGGGTATACATTTAATAAAATCAAAAATCAAAATCAACTGTGCTATTTCTTCATATCCAGCAGGAGGAAGGAAGTTCAGTTGGAAAGTCCCCTCATCCCAGTCAGCGAAAGGTCATTTTCCATTTTTGTGGATTTTCAGATGAGCGAGCCATGCTGATGCGCCACCTGATTCCTTTTGAGATCAAGGAGATCCCTCTTTGCAGAGGAGCCCAATGGGGGCTTTCCGGCGTGGCTTTCCACGCTGGGGAGGGGACTTTTATCCACCCGAAATGGTCTGCCTTTCAAGAGACGAAAGGGAGGATTTGCTTCTCCTGCCAAGAGTGTGACCCCCCTCTCCCCTTCCTCCCTCAGTATGAGCCGGTGGTCACAGGCGGGAATGAAGCCCTGGTCCACCACATGGAGGTCTTCCAGTGCAGCCCCAACTTCCCAGCCTTCCCCCACTACAGCGGCCCCTGCCAGTCCAAGATGAAGCCGCAGCGCCTGAACTTCTGTCGACACGTCTTGGCTGCCTGGGCGATGGGTGCACAGGTGAGCCTCAGGGGCCTTAACCAAGAACTGGGGGGGAGGAGGAGGAGGAGGAAGAGGAGGAGGAGGAAGAGGAGGAGGAGGAGGAGGAGGAAGAGGAGGAGGAGGAGGAAGACGAGGAAGAGGAGGAGGAGGAGGAAGAGGAGGAGGTGGAAGAGGAAGAGGAGGAGGAGGAGAAGGAGGAGGAGGAGAAGGAGGAGGAGGAGGAGGAGGAGGAGGAGGAAGAAGAAGAGGAGGAGGAGGAGGAAGAGGAGGTGGAGGAGGAGGAAGAGGAGGAGGAGGAAGAGGACGAGGAGGAGGAGGAAGAGGAGGAGGAGGAGGAAGAGGAGGAGGAGGAAGAGGAGGAGGAGGAGGAGGAGGAAGAGGAGGAGGAGGAGGAGGAGGAAGAGGAGGAGGAGGAAGAGGAGCAGGAGAAGGAGGAGGAGGAGGAGGAGGAAGAGGAGGAGGAGAAAGACTTTGGTGGGAAGCCCCCTTGGCTCCTCTGTCCTCAGACGATGCTTCAGGAGATGCCTGGGCTGGTTTTGGCCCCACATCGGCCATCCTGGCCTCCAGCAACATTTTGAACGACGTGACCTTCCTCTCCCACCAGGGGTCTCCAGGGCTGCTTGCCCACCTTGTCTCTGGAAAACCGCTTTGGCTGCTCGCTTGTTTCGGGCTTGGGGTTTGGGCCACTGGCAGAGTCCTGCTTCAACGTGTCCTCCAGGCGTTCAGGGCAGGAGGCTCTGGCGATTGGGGCCTTTGGGTCTCTGTTCTGAAACAGCCTCTTCTGGGCTCCCCAGAGTCCCCGAGACCCCGGAATTCCCTTCTGAGGGCTTGGGGGGGGGGTTCTGAGTGATATGGTAAGACTGGGGAGGGGGGGCTTTATGTAGGAGTCCTTCAATGTTTCTTGCCCCCCACCAAGACGGGGCAGTAGATGAAGCTCAAAGCACTGTTGCAAACTATCCCACCCTACTGGGGGACCTTCGGCCTGACGTCCCCAGAGAAGGATTGGCTTGAGCTGCTGAAGTGGGCCAGCTCCACCAAGGATCCCTCTTCCTTCCTTCCTTCCTTCCTTCCTTCCTTCCTTCCTTCCTTCCTTCCTTCCTTCCTTCCTTCCTTCCTTCCTTCCTTCCAGGCCTTTTACTACCCCGAAGACGCAGGGCTCGCCTTTGGGGGTCCCGGCTCCTCCAAATATCTGCGCCTGGAAGTCCACTACCACAATCCCCTGCTGCTAGAAGGTGAGTGAGACCCCTGCAGGGGCCTGGGGCGTCTGATGCTGAGGCTTTGGGGGATGCGAGAGAGAACAGAGGGGAGGGAGGGGAGGAGGAGGGGTCCTGCAGGGGCTTCCTTCGGGAGGAACAAGGCAGCCGTCTCACCATCCGTCTTTCAGGCTGGCTCTTCCCCTGCCAAGGTCTCTCCTGGCCCCTTCCTTGCACTCTGGCCTCCCTCGAAGCCAAGGGAAGCAGCCTCCGGCCAGCTTGCAGCTGAGAAAGGGCCACACTGTGGCTTTACAGATCTCCAGAGGGGCCCTGCTCCCTCCCCCCCCTCTCGTGAAAGCTCCCCCCATCCCTGCTTTCCTTCGCTGCCCCCCCCTTCTCCCAGCTAACTCAGGACGCTTCTCCATGTTTGCACTGCCTTGTTTTGACAGCTGGCAGGTTTAAAAAAGGAAGCGGGGAAGGGCCACATTTCCATAGTTGCTGTTCCTGGGCTCTTGAAGGGTAATTTTAGACACGTGCAGCCTCTGGGCTGGGCTGTTTCGCACCCAGGGCTGGGAGGCATGGCACCTCCGGTGAATGGGGGCCTTGCAGTCCTTCCCTTCCATCCATAAGACCTTGATGCACCTCGGCTGAAGGGCAGGCCAGCAGGAGGAGAAGCTGCCCAGGCGGCAGCCCCAGGGCCTCCTGGGAAGACGGTGTTCCTCTGGTGGCCACCAGCAATGCGGCCGGTAGAAGGGGAGAGTCCCCACCTTCCCACCCCCCAAATCAAGGTTTGCCGGGCCTGGTCATAGCTTCCCTCTCCATTGGGTGCCATGAGGCCTCCCCATGGCCTGCTGCTCCGGAGACTAGCGGCAGGGGAGCTCCCGGCTGATTCCCGGCTGATTCCGGGGGGTTCATGGGCAGCTGAAGGTTCCCGGCCCCCCTGCCCCCATCCTGAAGCCAAAGCAGGGCATCCTGAGGGCATTGATCCCACTGGGGTGACCTTTCCTCTTCTGGGGAAATCTGGGCTGGAACCCGCAAAGAGTATCTGGGCAGGAAGGGATCTGAACTCTGCGTGGAAGAGGGGAGAAACCCATGGGGCTCGGGAAGGCTGAGCTGCTGATCAGATGTGGCAGCTTCCATCGGCCTCATCCGAACTCCCTTCCGCTCACCGCCTCTGATGGCCCACCTCTGGCAAGCAGGCAAGGGGGGACAGGATAGCAGTGCGGTAGCAATACCACTCTATAACGCCCTAGTAAGGCCACAGCTAGAATACGGCGTCCAGTTTTGGTCACTGCACTATAAAAAAGAGGTCGAGACTCTAGAAAGAGTGCAGAGAAGAGCAACCAGGATGATGAGGGGCCTGGGGGCTCAAACAGACGATGGACGGTTGCAGGAACCGGGCACAGCTAGTCTAGGGACGAGAAGGACCAGGGGAGCCCCAGACAAGAGCAGGGGACTCAAGGAGAGGAGAGGCCCGGTCTCTTCTCTAGGCAGCCTCTCCCAGTCCCAGGTACCATGAGAGGCAGATGGCAAATGGAGCCTGACAGCACCGATGCCAAAAGTCGCCTGGCATTATGAGTAGAGGGCTTCATTCCAGGGGGGTCTTCAGCACCGTCGAAGAGACTCTCCATGCCATCCCCTGGGGATTGTGCCCATAACTTAACTTGGACCCTGCTGGGGTGCTCCTTGTTGCCCATTCTTCACCAGTCTTTGTGCAACCCCCTTCCCCACTTTTGCTTCTTGCCAGGCCACCACGACTCCTCTGGAATCCGACTCCATTACACGGCCTCCCTCCGACCATACGACGCAGGGATCATGGAGCTGGGCCTGGTCTACACGCCTGTGATGGCGATTCCCCCGGGCGAAAGCCATTTCTTCCTCACCGGCTACTGCTCGGACAAGTGCACCCAGCTGGTGAGGCCTCTGCGGCTTCCTTAGGCTGCCTTCCTAACCCTGCCGATCTTGGGCTGGGGGTGGGGGGGTCCCTTCTCTTCTCTCTTCAAGGGGAGAGGTTGCTGTTTGGGTGGAGGGGGGCATGGCCTGCAGCACTTCCAGTGACTACCCCCCTTCCTTCCTTCCTTCCTTCCTTCCTTCCTTCCTTCCTGCCTGCCTGCCTGCCTGCCTGCCTGCCTTTCTGCCTGTCTTCCTGCCTGCCTTCCTTCCTGCCTGCCTGCCTGCTTGCCTGCCTGCCCTTCCTTCATCCCTTCCCCTTCCTTCCTTCCTTCCTTCCTGCCTGCCTGCCTGCCTGCCTGCCTGCCTGCCTGCCTGCCATTCTCCTCAGTCAGCCTGATTCTGAATGGCGTCCAAATTCCTCAATTTTGGTTAAATTGGTTAAAAAGACCATTTTACATGGAAACGCTGGTCAAGAGCTGAGGAGACCCCATCCCCACAAGCAGCACTGACATGTCCAGTTGCAGAGGAGCTGGGAACATCTCGGGGGGTGTGGGGGACCCTCTCTGCCCCCCATAGCAGAGCCTGGCAGGAGCCCCATTTGAGTGCCCCCTTCTCAGCTTATGGCTGCCCTAAGAGTCCAGGACTCTCTCCCTCTCTCCGCCTATCAGTTCCTTCAGCCGCAGCGCCAGGGGATTGACGTGCCTCCTGGGACCCTCTGAAAAATAAAGGGCTGAGGGGGCTCCAGAGCTGAATCTTCCTGTCTGATCCTGGGTAGCATTCAGTGGATGAGAAGCCAATGGCGGGCAGCCTAGCGCTTTCCCCAACGGGCACTCTGGGAAGCTCCAGCTGTGCCCACCAGGTCTGGCATCAGGCAGGGTCCTCACCTGCAATGCTTAGAGGGTCCTAACCCCCCCATCCCCTCCCAGGGGAATCTTCTCACTGCGAAGGAATGGGCTCATCTTCCTCCTCCTCCTCCTCCTCTCTGCAGGCTTTGCCACCTGCCGGGATCCACATCTTTGCTTCTCAGCTCCACACCCACCTGGCCGGGCGGAGCGTGGTGACCACATTGTCCCGCGAAGGGAGAGACTGGGAAATTGTCAACCGGGACAGGCACTACAGCCCCCACTTCCAGGTACCCGGGGGCGGGGGACGGGGGATGGGAAAGCATTGCGCTCTTCCCTCTGTTGGGAGAAACGTCCACCTGGGTTGGGCTCCAAGTGGGAAAAAGAGCCTGGAAAGAGGGTTGAATGGTGGACAGGCCCCCATGGCTGGAGCTCCTGGACAGAAAAGGGGATCCCATGCTTCAGTGTTGGTGGAGAAGAGGAGAAGGGGCGAAGAGGGGGCTGGCAGGGCTTTTTATAATCTGTTTCCTGCTCCTGTGTAAGAAACGTATTCCGATTGGTTGTCAGGCTCCCAGGGGGCCATGCAGGGGCAACTCTCTAGGCTGTGTTTTGAATCCCAAGTTTGGTTGAGTTCTCAGAGGCCCTGGGGTGAGTTTCTGTGAAAAGCTGATACTACCTTTGTTATGTAAAGTGGACTAGCTCAGGCTTCGATGGCTCAGTGGGTGGCGGCACTTTCTCCCCTTTCACAGAATATCAGATGGCATAGTCTGCCCTTTCAATATTTCTTAGGATATTTCATTCTTCTGGGAGAGGGCTGGGCGATCACTTTCTACGCCTCTCAGTGACGGATGTGTCTCTGCTGCAGGTAGAAGAGAAACTCAGCCCCCTCCTCAAAGCCCACCCCCCATGGCTCTCAGCAGGCCTTCGTCCAGAGAGCCCCCAGGGAATCTGCCCCCCAGGACGGTGCCTTGTCTGGGTCCCAAGGCCGAAGGGCACCTGGGGTTGCTGCGGAGTAGCTGAGCTGCCTTGAGGCTTTTCAGGAGGGGCTGATCTGCTTCCCCCTGCTTCCCCCCCCCTTGCTCTGCGGGGGGGGGGGGTGTCCGTCCCTTCTGATCCAAGAAGGGGGAAAGAGAGGGCAAGGAGGGCCAGGAAGGGAGCAGGCTGGGAAGCCAGGCAGCCAAGGAAAGATAGATTGCATCGGGACAGGCTTGGGAAGCCCCTCCCCCAATTGATACCTGTTATAAACCAAAATTATAAAAGGAGCATCAAAAGGCAAAGACCGTTTTTGCAGCTGAGCCTCAGGGGCGCATTGATCAGAGTGCAGTCCTGAGGCTCCTTCTGCTGCCTGCCGGCTGCCTGCAATTTGGCAGTTCAAATCTCACCAGGCTCCAGGTGGACTTCCCAGGTGGGTCAAATGAGGACCCGGATTGTTGGGGGGAAAGAGGCTGACCCTGTAAACTGCTTAGAGAGGGCTGTAAAAGCCCTGGGAAGCAGTAGAGAAGTCCAAGGGCTATTGCTTCACAAGCAGCTCCTGATACATTAGAGCAGGGGTCCCCAACCTTTGCAACTTTAAGTCTGAAGGACTTCAGCTCCCAGAATTCTCCAGCCAGCTTTGCTGGCTGGAGAAGTCTGGGAGCTGAAGTCCTTCAGACTTAAAGTTGCAAAGGTTGGAGACCCCTGGCTCAGGCCCTGACACTGACAGCTTTGCTGGCTGGAGAATTCTTGGAGCTGAAGTCCTTCAGACTTAAAGTTGCAAAGGTTGGAGACCCCTAGCCCAGGCCCTGACACTGACAGCTTTGCTGGCTGGAGAATTCTGGGAGCTGAAGTCCTTCAGACTTAAAGTTGCAAAGGTTGGAGACCCCTGGCCCAGGCCCTGACACTGACAGCTTTGCTGGCTGGAGAATTCTTGGAGCTGAAGTCCTTCAGACTTAAAGTTGCAAAGGTTGGAGACCCCTGGCCCAGGCCCTGACACTGACAGCTTTGCTGGCTGGAGAATTCTTGGAGCTGAAGTCCTTCAGACTTAAAGTTGCAAAGGTTGGAGACCCCTGGCCCAGGCCCTGACACTGACAGCTTTGCTGGCTGGAGAATTCTGGGAGCTGAAGTCCTTCAGACTTAAAGTTGCAAAGGTTGGGGACCCCTGCATTAGAGCCCCCCTTGTGCCAGGGCTCCACGCTGGCGATGCCAAAACCCAAAACGATCAGAGCCGAGTGGAGCAGGCTCTCCCATGAGGGGTTGGGGGTCTCTCTCCAAAGCGAAACCCCTCCGTCACTCTGGCTTTGTGGTGGGAGACGAGCCGCATTGGAGGTCGGCCTGGTGCGCCTCGTGGGGGGGAGGGGGGGTGAGATGCTCTGGGAGGGCTTTGGGCTGAAGCCGGAGCTGCGTTTGGGTGGGGTGGGGGGCTGGGATGGCTCCTTTCTGCGAGGGCTCCGGGGGTCACTTACGCATCCATCAGCCTGGTGGCCAGAAGCCTTTTTGCTGGGGGGGGGGGCAGCATTGTGGAATGGCCTCTTGTTGGCACCCCCCATGACCTGGCCTCCAGTGAAAGAAAGCAAGGAGCTTTTGAGGAGGGGACAGGACTTTGGGGGGGGGGGTGTTGGTGTTGTCCAATGCCCTGCATCTGGAGAACAGCTGTTTTGGTTGGTGCCTGTCAAATGCTAAGGACCTTCTAGGATATCGGTCAGATGAACACATTGAGAGTTTACAAAGGGGACGTTGGAAGGCATCAGAGTCTTATTTCCGGCCCTCCCCGCTGCCCCTTCTTTGCCACCCTTCCAACCTTTCCTCTCCCCCCACCTCTTCTTCTTCAGGAGATCCGCATGCTGAAGAAGGAGGTCTCCGTCTACCCGGTAAGCAAGTGCAGCTATGGTTTTTTGTTTTGTTTGAGGGTGGGGGGCCTTAGAACTGCCTAACCAGGAGCCAGAACGGGCTCCTCTTTCAGAGCTCCCCTTGAGAAACTGAGGCACCCTTTCCCCCTGGGCAGGATGAGCCCCTCCCCCTGGGGAGCTCAGGCAGGGGAGCCCAGTTGGCCAGAACAGCCAAGCGCCCCATCTTCCTCCCCGGCTCACCTAATGCCTGGAAGCAGCCCCCCACCCCCAAGCCATTGGGCCTTGTGGGAGGTTGAGGTGGGCTCTTGCAGGCAGGCCCCTCCTCTATGCTCTGAGGTCCAGTGGCCAGTGTGCTCGTCCCTTGAGGACAGATGTCTCTGGAGGTCCTCAGTCATGGCTGTCCCAAAGGGGCTTTTTTCAAGAGGCCACTAGTCTTTGTGTGTTTTTCCTTTGAAGGTGTGTCGCTCCTCATCCAAGAAGCTTCTTCAGCTCTGGCTGGATGGTGGGGAATGATTTATACTCCTGGCCATTTGCATCCTTTGAGAGAGTCTTTGGGGCCACCTGGAGGTTTTCCTGTGTCCCCAGGGCAGTGGTGGGTTTCTGCAGGCTCGCACCTACTCGCAAGAGCCAGTTGGTGAAATTTAGAGAACCGGGGAGAGGGGGTTCCACCGGTGTACCTGGAAGTAAATCTGGCCTGCCGCTGCCAGGGACCCAACGGGAAGAAAAGGAAAGGAAGGAAGAAAAGAAAGAAAGAAAGAAAGAAAGAAAGAAAGAAAGAAAGAAAGAAAGAAAGAAAGAAAGAAAGAAAGAAAGAAAGAAAGAAAGAAATTATCTTCACAATTGAGTCCAAAATTTTGGTTGCTAAGCAAGAGCGTTGTTAAATGCCATTTTAAAAGGTGGCCACTCCCACCCTGTCACATGACTGCCAAGCCACGCCCACAAAATAGCCACACCTACAGAGTAGGTTCTAAAAAAATTGAAACCCACCACTGCCCCAGGGTCACCCAAGCGGTGCAAGTGGATGTGGAGCCTTCTTGCAACTGTTGGAAGGACCGTGTTGTCGATGGGAGATAGGTGGGGTCGTATCCCTCTCCCTCTGTGGAGAGAGGGCTCTTCAATTTGGACAGAGATGGCCTCTGTGGCCCTTATTTCAAACCAAAATCTGGACTTTGTGGTCTTCAGAAGAGTGGGCGTTGTCTTTTACATGCAGATGGACTGCTGATTTGTTTGTTCTCCTATGTCGAGCCATGCATTTATGAGAATATAAACCCACCACCATCCGGTCAGAGCTGAAGAAGCTTCTTGGGATGAGAAGCGAAACGTCTTCAAGTGAAACACCAGAAAGTCCAGTTGCCTCTTGAAAAAAAAGTACCTTCGGGACAATCTTCAGCCACTGGCCAGCAACACACAGCTGGCAGCACAGAATCGGGTGTTCAACCTTGGCAACTTTAAGACTGGTGGACTTCAATTCCCAGAATTCCTCAGCCAGCAAAGGTTCAAGTTGCCAAGGTTGGAGACCCCTGCCTTAGAGGCCCTTCCGATGGAGCTGAAGCTTGCCTGCTTTCTGTCGCAGGGCGATGTCCTGACAACCACCTGCATGTACAACACAGAGGACAGGAATGAGGCCACGGTGGTGAGTTGGGCTGGAATTTTGGGCTGGGCTACTTTTGAAATGCTGTCCCAAGACTCAAGTCAGAAACCAGCAATGGAAGGGAGGCTTTACGTTCACCTGCAGGAGCTCAGTAGAATGGCCGTCGGCTCAGTGGTGGGTTTCTGCAGGCTCGCACCTACTCGCGAGAGCTGGTTGGTGAAATTTAGAGAACCGGTGAGAGGGGGTTCCACTGGCGTACCTGGAAGTAAATCTGGCCCACCGCTGCCAGTGACCCAACGGAAAGGAAAGGAAAGGAAGGAAGAAAGGAAAGAAAGAAAGAAGGAAGGAAGGAAGGAAGGAAGGAAGGAAGGAAGGAAGGAAGGAAGGAAAGAAAGAGAAAGAAAGAAAGAAAGAAAGAAAGAAAGAAAGAAAGAAAGAAAGAAAGAAAGAAAGAAAGAAAGAAAGAAAGAAAGAAAGAATTTATCATCACAATTGAGTCCAAAATTTTGGTTGCTAAGCAAGAGCGTTGTTAAATGAGTTTCACCACATTTTAAAAGGTGGCCACTCCCACCCTGTCACATGACTGCCAAGCCACGCCCACAAAATAGGCCACACCTACAGAGTAGGTTCTAAAAAATTTGAAACCCACCCCTGGTATGAAGTCTCAGAGGCGGCCACCACCTCCGACATGGAAGCCCTAAAATATTTCTATTCATATCCTATATACCCTTTTTCCCTTTAAAAATGTGTAAAACCAATAAAATTATTGTTACCAAAAAAAAAAGCAGAGTTGGAAGGGATCTCGTAGGTCATCAAGTCCAACCCCCTCCCCCACCCAAGCAGACAGCTCAGCCTTTCTGACAGAGGGCAGCCCCAGACTCTTCTTGGATGCTCCCAGTGATGTACTTCTTCTGAAGGCAACTTCTTTTTTTATTATTATAAATTAATAACAGAAAAAAGAACATAAATAAGACATTGACAAGACAAAGCAAAACTACACAGATACAACTGGGAGTAACCCACCCCCTATATGTACAGTTATCAAATAACATCGTATACCATCTTACTACATTCCTAGATATTCCAGCTGTTTCTATTTGTCTATATCTTATATTTATCAATTCCCCATAGCTATCACTGCTCCGTACATTCATTTATTTACTATCTATATATCTATATTGTATATCCTTCCTTCTCTCTCATCCCGTAGTCTCTTTACCTCCATCCAGTCATACCATCTTTCCCAACTTTGGTAGAATATTGCTTCCTGTCTGTCTTTGAGAATATATGTTAGTCTGTCGCATTCAGAGCACCAGAAGATTTTGTGGCTAATTCGTTGGTCTGATGGTAGTTCTTTCCCTTTCCAAAACTGTGCGTATGCTATTCTGGCTGCAGTGGTAATGGGTGTGAAAAGATACCAGTCTATCTTCCTTATGCCTCCAGGGTTTATCCCCAATAAATAAGCCTCTGGTTTTAATTGAAAGGTGGTTCCTGTAATCTCCGTAAGCCAATCTTTTATCCTACTCCAATATCTTTGGGCTAGTGGACATGTCCACCACTGATGGTAAAATGTGCCCCTGGCTGACTCGCATTTCCAGCATTCTTCGGGCGTTCCAGGGAACATCTTCGCGATTCTTGCTGGTGGTGTATACCATCTGTAGAGCATCTTATACATATTTTCTTTAAAAGACACTGCCATCATTAATTTTACTGTTTTATTCCATAGTTCTTGCCATTTTTCAAGATCCAGTGAATACCCAAAACTTCTCCCCCAGGCTATCATCGAGTCTTTGATGATTTCGTCACCTATATTTTGTGTCAGCAAGAGGTTGTATACTTTATAAATACATTTTTTATTGGTTTCTAAAAGGGCGTTATTGAATTCTTGTGGGGAAGTGGAAATTCCCCATGTCTTTTTGGTATCTTGACTGTATTTGCGTATATGCCCACCTGTCCAAATTAATTCCCCGTAATTTTAAATCTGTTTTGGACCTAAGATTACCTCCGCCATCCAGCAGTTCCCTGTGAGTCACAAGTTTATCCAAATTATATAACGTTGGGTACATGGTTGCTTCAAGAGTCGCGATCCAGTATGGAGTCTTACTATACATCAATCCTTTAGTCTTATCCCATATCTCAATCAAACATCCCCATGGTTCATAAAATACTTGTATTGACCTTCTTTTGTTGGCCAAAGAAAATAGTGCCATCCCTGCTGTAAATTGTATCCTTCCTGAAGGCAACTTCTGTTCCATTTAGTTCAGGGGTCTCCAACCTTTGCAACTTTAAGTCTGAAGGACTTCAGCTCCCAGACTTCTCCAGCCAGCTTTGCTGGCTGGAGAAGTCTGGGAGCTGAAGTCCTTCAGACTTAAAGTTGCATAGGCTGAAGACCCCTGATTTAGTCAGAAAATTTCTCCCTATTTCCAGGTTCAGTTTCCATCCTTAATTTCTTGTCTGGATATCAGGTGCTTTGGAGAATAGCTTGACCCCCTTCCTCCTCTCTGGGGCAGCCCCTCAAGTATTGGAAGACTACTATCCTGTCTCCCCTGGTCCTTCTCTTCCCTTTACTAGCCAGGTCCAGTTCTTGCAACCGTTCATCGTATGTTTGAGCCTCCAGTCCCCTCATCATCCTGGTTGCTCTTCTCTGCACTCTTCCTAGAGTCTCCACCTCTTTTTTATAGTCTGGTGACCAAAACTGGATGCAGGACTTTAGGTGTGACCTTACTAAGGCTTTACAGAGTGGTGTTAGTACCTCCCTTGATCTTGATTGCATTGGCTTCCTCTCACTGTCCTTCTCTGGACATCAATGAATTAATTTGAGTCCTTCTGGTGTTGCAGGTGGCCTCTGGAAGAAGGGCTCATCTACCACGGGCTCTCCTTCCCGGAAGGGTGAGGTTGGAACAGATGATCTCCAGGATCCTTTCCAGCCCTTACATTTCATGATTTGTTTAATATGGTGCCCAGAACTGGACTTATGCAGGCATAAAGCAGAATTCAGAAATTGTATCTCAAATGGCACTGGCTCTCTGGTAATAATAATAAATAATAATAATAATAATAATAATAATAATAATAATAATAATAATAATAATAATAATAATAATAATAATAATAATAATAATAATAATAATAAAAATTTTATTTATAACCCGCTCTCTCTCCCCGAAGGGACTCGAGGCGGGGCACAGGGAAATTAAAAACAAATTGACACAGACAAAGTACAAAGTTAAAAACACATTAAATATATCCTGCGCTAAAAACATCTATAAAAATAAAAACTATCCCTAAACTATCCCTAAAAACCCCTTAACACTATTAAATTTACTTAAAATTACCCTAGGCCAGCCAAACGGAAGAAATGAGTTTTTAAAAGCTGTCGGAAGGAGCGAATTGTTCTAATTTCGGGGGGAAGGTCGTTCCAGAGGGTCGGGCCTGCCACAGAGAAGGCCCTTCCCCTGGACGTCGCCCGCTGGCACAGCCTAGTGGACGGCACCCGGAGAAGTCCCTCTCTGTGGGAGCGAATCGGTCGCAGGGATGTATGGGGCAGAATGCGATCCCGCAGGTAGCCATGGTCTTATCTCCTATTAGGATATTATTAGATTGAAGCGGCTTATTTATACACGTTAGAATAGGAAAGGCTTTGCATGAGGACTGGCCGGGTGGGGGGGCAGCTCAAGGAAAGCTCCCACCTCACCAAGGCTGAGCCCCTGAGGGTCTCCTCTGTGCCCGTCCGCCCTTGGCTTCTCTCTTCCCCTCTTGTCCACCACAGCAGAGCAGACCAAGGAGGCTGAAGGGTCAGCCCCTGAGGCCCCTGGAGGGAGGCCTTTTGGTCCAAGGCCACAGAGAGAGATCCCTCCGAAGGCGCCAAGGGCCACCTCTGTGCCTGCTGCCATCTGCCAAACTCGGCTGTTTTTCTGGGAATGCACGGAAGGAGCCTGGCAGCTTTCGGGCATTCCAAGTTTCGGTGAAAGCCAAGAGGAAGGCAGCACTGCCAGAGAATGGGAGTGGGCCTCTGTTGTCCAGTTGGCCAATGTCTCCCCCCTTGCTGGCCAAAAAGCAAGCTGAGGGGGGGAGACCAATCCTTATGCTCTCAGGAAGGGAATTTGCATCCGTGGATAACAGGCAGGAGTGATTTGCGTCCATAGGGGATGAAAAATGGAGCAGGCAAAATGGAGGCAGAGGAGGGGAAATGGGGAGGGGGGGCTTTCTGTGGGTGGGTAGGGGGAATGCTGAGGAGCTTCCCTTCCCTTTTCTGCAGGGAGGATTTGGAATCATGGAAGAGATGTGTGTCAACTACGTCCATTACTACCCCCAGACGGAGCTGGAGCTGTGCAAAAGCGCCATCGACCCAGGATACCTGCAGCTCTATTTTCAGGTTCTGGACAGGTAACACGATGCAGGGACGGCAGTCGGGCATCCCAGGTGGGGGGAGGGCGATGCGGGCTCTGTTGCCAAGGAAAGAAGGGCGTGGGAGGATTCCTCGGGGCGTCTCTCTGACCGCGGACTGAGGAGGGAGGAAGGGCTGCCCTGAGGAGGGAAGGGGGGCTGCATACTGGCTGGGGAGCCCCTCGTCCTCCTGGCAGCTGGCCAACAGAGCCTCCCTGCTGCAGAGAGGCTCCCCTGGGAAATCCTGAGGCTGGTTGGAGCAAAGGCTGCGGGTTCCCTGGCCCCCCCGAAGCTTTAGGAAAAGTATTCGGGTGCCTGGAGAGGGACAAATGCTGAAAACACAGTTGTGGGGTAGAGTGGGGGGGGAAAGGGAGTGTGTGTGCGGCAGTGGTGGGTTTCAAATTTTTTAGAACCTACTCTGTAGGTGTGGCCTATTTTGTGGGCGTGGCTTGGCAGTCATGTGACAGGGTGGGAGTGGCCACCTTATAAAATGTGGTGAAACTCATTTAACAACGCTCTTGCTTAGCAACCAAAATTTTGGACTCAATTGTGATGACAAATTCTTTCTTTCTTTCTTTCTTTCTTTCTTTCTTTCTTTCTTTCTTTCTTTCTTTCTTTCTTTCCTTCCTTCCTTTCCTTCCTTCCTTCCTTCCTTTCCTTCCTTCCTTCCTTCTTTCTTTCCTTCCTTCTTTCCTTCCTTCCTTCCTTCTTTCTTTCTTTTTCTTTCTTTCTTTCTTTCCTTCCTTCCTTCCTTCCTTCATTCTTTCCTTCCTTCCTTCCTTCCTTCTTTCCTTCCTTCCTTCCTTCTTTCTTTCTTTCTTTCTTTCTTTCTTTCTTTCTTTCCTTCCTTTCTTCCTTCCTTCTTTCTTTCCTTCCTTCCTTCCTTCCTTCCTTCCTTCTTTCTTTCTTTCTCTTTCTTTCTTTCTTTCCTTCCTTCCTTCCTTTCCTTTCCTTTCCTTCCCGTTGGGTCACTGGCAGCGGTGGGCCAGATTTACTTCCAGGTACGCCGGTGGAACCCCCTCTCACCGGTTCTCTAAATTTCACCAACCGGCTCTCGCGAGTAGGTGCGAGCCTGTAGAAACCCACCACTGGTGTACGGTCATACACTCTCCAAGATCAGATTGTAAATACCTTTTGGGGGGGGGGGTGTCCTGTCATAACTTTCTACCCAACTGGAGGACTACCGGTGTAGGATGTGATCCATAATCATACAAATAGGAATACCATTAAAAGCAGAGCTGAGTGCAAACTAGTAAGTCACAATATCAATAGCATTTACTATTGACTTACTTACAATAGCACTTATATGCCGCTTCACAGTCCTTTCCAGCCCTCCCTAAGCGGTTTACAGAGCCAGCCTCTTGTCCCCCAACAATCTGGGTCCTCATTTGACCCACCTGGGAAGGACGGGAGGCTGAGTCCACCTTAAACCTAGTGAGATTTGAACTGCTAAATTGCAGGCAGCCGGCAGGCAGCAGAAATAGCCTGAAGTACTGCACTCTGACCACTGCACCACCGTGGCTCTTATGTCCACTTTATACTTGAAAAGTCCCTGGAGACAAAGGAGGATTAACAGAGTTGGAACGGACCTTGCAGGTCATCTAGTCCAACCCCCTGCTCAAGCAGGGGCCCCTACATCTGCCTCTACCTAGGATTGAACTCACAACCTCCTGTTTGGGAGGCGAGCGCTCCACCTCTAGGCCACTTAAGCCTAGGATTAGTTTGCCTTCATTAAATGGGATTGTTTCGTTATTACTTTCCTCCTCTTCCTCCCCCTCCTCTTCTTTTACACTGACTTTTCTAAAGCAGGCCCTTTGGTGTCTCTCCCACAGCACCAGACTGAAACTGCCGAGCCTTTGCAAAATCCCCCTGCACTCTTGGCTCTTGTTGTTGGGACCCCCTTCCCACTTTCCCCCCTTCCTGATGCCCAGCATTTCTCCTCCGGTAGATTCGACGATGAAGCCGTCTGCACATGCCCAGACACCTCCGTCACCAGGCAGTTTTCTTCCGTCTCTTGGAACCTGTTCAGCAGAGACGTCCTCAGGGCCCTTTACGCCTCCTCTCCGATTTCCATGCACTGCAATAAATCCTCAGCTGTCCGGTTTCCGGTAGGAAGGACCCTCTGGGGACCCTCGGGGCGTCCTTGGGCACGGGTGGCCGGAGGGCTCTGCTGATCCCTCTTGGATGGGGGCTCAATCTGGCCTCTCATGGTGGAGCCTTTCGACTGGGCTTGTAGGGGGCTCTTGATGAGAGAGGGGGGGAGGAGAGGGAGGGGAGAGAAGTTCCTGTCTGTGTGTGAGAGAGGGTGTGCTTGTGTGTGACTGAACTATGGCTATGTCCGTGTCAGCCATAGTTTCCACTGGAACATCCTATTTATTTATTCATTTATTTTAAAATTTATACCCCGCCCTTCTCCTAAAAAAGGACCCAGGGCGGTGCACAGGCATCATTTAAAAACATACACAGTACAAAATCCAAATTAAATAATTCCCTGTGCTAAAATACTAACACTCTAAAATTTAAAATTATCCCTATAAAATCAGAAACGGGGTTATGCTAGGCCGGCTTGTTGGAATAAGTAAGTTTTAAGACGTTGGCGGAACAAGCGGAGGTCCACGATGGTGCGTAGATCGGGGGGAAGGTCATTCCAGAGGGTAGGGCCCGCCACAGAGAAGGCTCTTCCCTTGGGCACCGCCAACCGGCATTGCCCGGCCGACGGTACCCTGAGAAGGCCCTCTCTGTGGGAGCGGATCGGTCGAAGGGATGTATGGGGCAAGAGGCGGTCGCGGATATAGCTAGGCCCCAATATATCTCCGCGGATATATCCTAGACCAAATTAAGACCAAAACTGCTAGGACCTCTGAATTACGAGCTTCTTGGGGGCTGTGGGTAGCATGTGATACCTTCTTTACCCTACCAAGCGCCCCCATAGCCCCACAGCCCCTGTGAAGGTTTCCGCCTCCCCCCCACCGCCATTGGCTGGTGGCTAACCGTTCTGCGCAACCAGAGGTGCCACAGTGAATGAGCCGGGTTGAAGAGTGTGGGGTGGAGGCCCATTGGCCAGGGTGGAGGGCCAGCGGCAGAGGAAAACTGGCTCTAAATGGGCGGAGGCCTTGGGGGGCTGGAGGAGAAGGAGGCACGGCGAAGGGTGGGAGGCTGGAGGTCCCATTCCATCCCATTTGGACAAATCAGCTATCTGTAGATGTAGAAACCACCTTAATTACAAACCGTCCCAAAGAGACAATCAAAAAGCTAAGGAGCAAAAGATCAGAGTCAATTGTCTCCAGGAGCCTCCACCCCACAGATAAGCAGGGGTTGATACCAAACAAGCAGAACGAAACAATCCCTTAACCAAGGAGCCACACCAGCACTGAGAAGCCACATGGCTGGACTAGAGAAAAACTTGGGGTGACGTGAGAGCAGTCTTCCAATACTTGAGGGCTGCCACAAAGAAGGGAACAATTAATTGGTGGTTAGCAATTAATTGCCTTCAGAAGTTGTGGGTGTTTCATCACTGGAGATTGTAAAGAAGAGAGTGGGGAGCCATTTGTCCAGAACGGTCTAAGGCAGGGGGGTCAAACTCAAGGCCCAGGGGCCGGATCTGACCCACGGGGCTGCCCTGGGCTCTGCTTTCGTGGGCAGAGGGCTGCAGGAGGCTGTGCCAGCCGAAAGCAGAGCTCGGGAGATGGTTTCACTGGCAGAGCGCTGGGGCTACCACAGGCGCCCCCTGACATGAATGATGTCAAACTGGCCACACCCACCCTGGCCATGCCCCCCACCCCCCACCCCCCAAGTCCAACACAAAACTGATGGAATCGAGTTGGGCCCCGCTGGCCTAAGGTCTCCCACTTGAGCAGGAGGCAGGACTGGAAGACCTCCAAGGCCCCTTTCCACTTGGCTGTGCTCTGGATAGAGTCCTCGGAGGGCGGTCTCCCTGATGCAGGATAAAGGGATGCTCTCCCCTCCACGTGCAGCCAAGGGCCGGGGTGGCTTTTTTGCCCGATGCAGCAGGCGCTGGCTCATCCTGAAGAGAGGGGGTCTACTAGGACTCCCATGGTTACCATAGGGACCGACTCCTTCTATACCTGTACATTTCGTTTCTCTCTTGCCTTCCTTCTCTCCCCACTGAACTCTCATCGCAACTCTTGTCCTGGGCTGGTTGCAAGAGGCGTTTCCCATGCGTTGATTCTCCTCCTGAGCATCCGCAGCTCTACCTGTGCAGAGAGAGGCAGGGTTGATGGGTCTGCAGAGCTTAGCTTAGCAGGAGACCTTCTCCAGGTCCCAGGGATGCGTTTAGGGTCCTTCTGCACCTGCAGATAGGCTCAGCCGTCTTTCCCAAGTAAGGTGGGGCATATTATCACCTAGTTATATACGAGACCGCCTCCTGCCCCATACATCCCTTCGTCCGATCCGCTCCCACAGAGAGGGTCTTCTCCGGGTGCCGTCGGCCGGGCAATGCCGGTTGGCGACACCCAGGGGAAGGGCCTTCTCTGTGGTGGGCCCGGCCCTCTGGAACGACCTACCCCCCGACCTTCGCACTATCTCGGACCTCCGCCTCTTCCGCCAACGTCTTAAGACGTATCTATTCCAACAAGCCGGCCTAGGATAGCCCCTACTTCTGACTTTTTAAAAA
Source organism: Rhabdophis nuchalis (assembly GCA_039707465.1). Lineage (NCBI taxonomy): Eukaryota > Metazoa > Chordata > Lepidosauria > Squamata > Natricidae > Rhabdophis > Rhabdophis nuchalis. The sequence goes on from CM077652.1 coordinate 4,916,297, forward strand.
TAAATTAATTTGGTACGGTTTTAACATGGGTTTTAGCACGGGTCTATTAATTTAATATATTTTAATTGATATTGTATTTTGTGGTTTTAATAATGCTTGTGCGCCGTCCTGGGTCCTAACAAGGAGAAGGGCGGGGTATAAATTTAATAAAATAAATAAAAATAGTGTGGACTCTTATAGGCCCTTATAGTCTCCATTTTCTCTCTAGGGTGAATGGGAAAAGCAACCTTTACCGAAAATCACCCAAGAATTGCCCAGGCCAGCTCCCGTTCACTGCGAAGAGCCCGGCCCTCTGGCCCCCACCCGCCTCAAGTTAGCCAGGGCTGCGTGAAGCTTCCCTGGGGCCTCTCTCGGCTCTCCCCAGTTCGGCTTTGTTGGTACTTCAGATCTGGAAGGCTTTGCTTGGGGAGGAGAGGAGGCTCTCTGGACTAGAAGGCCTCCCAGGTGCCTTCCAGCTCTACTCTAAGGTTTTAAGGCGCCATGGACGTGCTCCCTGAGCAGCCAAGGAAGGGCTCTGCTCTGTAGTCTGCTGGATTTCACCTGTCCTGCCTTGGAAATCATTGGGGAAGCCTGCAGCACTGAAGACGGAGCGGGAATCACAGCCTCTCCCAGCAGAGACACTGCAGATGGGCACAGGGCCCCTCCAGGAATGCCCCTCTCCCCCCCCCTCATTCCAGAAGGATGTCCTCAGGCATTCCCACCTGTGGCTCTGCGATGGAGCACATTCTTGCCCCTCCCCCACCCCACCTCTTATTCCTGCTTGCTCACACACCTGCAGAGGCCTCAGCCAGCCCGTCTTCTCCTTCCCTGCTCCTCCGATACTTTGCTTTCCCCCCACAATTGACTCCAGAATCACATTCCAATAAAGGCAGTGCTAAAGGTGTCTTCGGCTGTCCATCATTTCATCCTCTTCTGAAAGCGGAGAAATACATTTCAAACGTGGGAGAAATGTCCTCCTGGGTTCACTTCCAAGTGAACTGAAAAAGACACTGGAAACACGGAGGCTGCTTGGAAAGAGGGTTGTAATCATGGACAGGATCCCATGGCTTAAAGAAAGAAAGAGGGAGGGAAGGAAGAAAGAAAGAAAGAAAAAGAAAGAAAGAAAGAAAGAAAGAAAAGGAAGGAAGGAAGGAAAGACAGAAAAAGAAAGAAAGAAAGAAAGAGAAGGAAGGAAAGACAGACAGACAGAAAGAAAAAAGGAAGGAAGGAAAGAAAGAAAAACAGACAGAAAGAAGGAAGGAAGGATGATAGGAAGGAAGGAAGGAAAGACAGAAAGAAAGAAGGAAGGAAAGAAGGAAAGACAGACAGAAAGAAAGAAAGGAAGGAAAGAAGGAAGGAAGGAAAGACAGACAGAAAGAAGGAAGGAAGGAAGGAAGATAGGAAGGAAGGAAGGAAGGAAGGAAAGAAAGAAGGAAGGACGGACAGAAAGAAAGAAAGAAGGAAGGACGGACAGAAAGAAAGAAAAAGAAAGAAAGAAAGAAAGAAAGAAAGAAAGAAAGAAGATAGGAAGGAAGGAAGGAAGGAAGGACAGAAAGAAAGAAAGAAAGAAAGAAAGAAAGAAAGAAAGAAAGAAAGAAAGAAAGAAAGAAAGAAAGAAAGAAATGTTGGAAGAAATGTCCCCCTGGGTTCAGTTCCAAGTGGGGGAAAAGACACTGGAAACACGGAGGCTGCTTGGAAAGAGGGTTTAATGGTGGACAGGATCCCATGGCTTGAGCTCCTGAGCAGAAAAGGGGGGGGTCACATCCTTCCAGATGTTGGGTGAAGAAGAAAAGAGATAAAAGAAGGGGCTTTCTGGGTTTTTATACTCTCTGTTCAGTCCCACCTCTCTGCTTCCTGTTCCTGTGTAAGAAATGTATTCTGATTGGTTGTCAGACTTCTGTCAGGCCATGGAGGGGCAGCTCTCTAGACTGCATTTTGAGTCCAAGTTTGATTGAGTTCCCAGATGCCATGTGTTGAGTTTCTGTAAAAGGCTAATCCTATCTTTGTTATGCAGAGTAACATTAACAAAAGTGCGGGCTATTAAGAGTGAGTCTGTTTCCTGCCTAAAAACATGTTTCTCATCTAGGGAAGTATAATATTCTGCCTTTTCAATAATTTCAGTGCTAACTTCCTACAGCCTCTGGTAACACTGGTGGCTTTGAACCCCCCTTCCTCCCGCCCTCCAGAGGGAATGGGACAACTTGCCACAGCCAACTTGGTGCAGGACAACTAACTACCCCCAAGACAATTTCACAATTCTATTTAATTATTTAAATTAAATAAACATGATTTTAATTTTTGCCATTCGCATTTCATTCTAGCCTTCCTTTTGCACTTCCGTTAATGATTCTATTCCACCATTTCTTTGATGCTCTTGTCCTGCAGCAAGTCGGCCATGGGGAGTTGACTGTGACAAATTGTGGTGGGCCTCCCCCTCCCCCCTTCAGTGGCCCCTGGCCGGCCATGATTCTTCGAGGTTCACCCGAAGGCTTCAGCTAGTCCAGAATGCAGCCGCGCGGGCAGTTATGGGAACTTCTAGGTTTTCCCATGTAACACCGCTCCTGCGCGAGCTGCATTGGCTGCCTGTCGTCTTTCGGGTGCACTTCAAGGTGTTGGTTATCATCTTCAAAGCGCTCCATGGCACGGGACCTAGCTATCTGCGGGATCGGATTCTGCCCCATACATCCCTTCGGCCGATTCGCTCCCACAGAGAGGGGCTTCTCCGGGTGCCGTCCACCAGGCTATGCCAGCGGGCGACGCCCAGGGGAAGGGCCTTCTCTGTGGCGGGCCCGGCCCACTGGAACGACCTTCCCCCCGAAATTAGAACAGCCACGGACCTCCGCTCCTTCCGGGAAAAATTAAAAACACACTTCTTCTGCTTGGCCGGCCTGGGGTAACTTAACTGTTTTCAGGGGTTTTTAGGGGTTTGTTTTAGCTTTGGGGATTTTAGCACAGGGTTTCATTTAATTTTTTTTAAATATTGTATTGTCTGTGATTTTATATGTGTTAAATTCTCTGCTGAGAGAGAGTGAGTCCAGACCGGTAAGGTTAAAAGCTCTTTATTCCAAACAGCAACGGTTGCTTATAAAAGTGACTAGTTAAAAAGGTGGGGGCCTTCTGCCCTACAGCTCCTTTTACGGAGAGCTGCTAGGCAGCTGGCCAATCAGCGCGTCAGCCGCCCTCGGCCACAGCCAACCGCGCCTAAGCCAATCAAACGGCTGGCTGTTACCGGGGCTTTTTGAATGCCGTCAGGATGCAACACTCCTTCCCCCCCAGCGAGCACGCACGCAGTCCCTAGCACACGTACTCGCTGAGGTAGGTGGGGCTGCGTCTACTCCGCCCCGAGCGCCTCAATGTCTCTGCCGGGGCCGATGGAGGAGGACGAACTGTGTCGTCGTGGTCTGTGATGTCACCGCGTGCCACTGTAGACGGCGGGGCAACGTCTGGGGGCGCGTTCTGTGGGTTGGCATCGTGCTCCAGTCCCTTGGGTGTTGGGTCCAGATCGGCCGGGTCCGGACATGGATCGGACCGTCGTCGTTGCGCACTTGGGGTGTTCTGTGTGTCGGGTTGTGGATGTTCCAGGGGCGACGGTTCCGGCGTAAGCAGACCCGGAAACTGTTCAGGGGTGGAGTGGTCAGAGAAGGTGGTAGATGGCCAGGATGGTGCGGTGATGGGCCAGTCGTCCCGCTGGGTTGAGGCCTCGACGGTCGGCAGGTCTGGAGGCTGTGATGGCGTCGGCGGGGCTGAAAACGGAGGGCGGCGCCTCAATTGATCCAAGTGGCGCCGCCACTCGGATCCATCCGGTCGTCCAACCCTGTAGGAACAGGGGCCCGTTAGTTCGCGGACGACAGCGGGTACCCACCGCGGATCCCCAGCGAAGTTCCTGGCAAAAACTGTGTCGCCGACGGAGAAACGGCGGGGAGAGGGGACCCCCAGTTTGCACGGCTGCACCTCATTATACTGGGGGTGCAGCCTGTCCAATTTGGTCTGCAGGCGGCGGCCCATCAGCAGCTCCGCGGGGCTCTTCCCTGTCGCCTGGCAAGGCGTAGAGTGCTGTCCCATAAGGTAAGCATCTACCCTTGACTGCCAATCCCCCCTATCCATCCTCCCGAGGGCCTCCTTGGCCGAGCGGACGGCTCTTTCTGCCCGGCCATTTGCGGCAGGGTGGTAGGGGGCCGTTGGCGCGTGCCGGATCCCCTGGGAGGCCAGGAATTCCTGGAAAATGGCAGAGTGAAATTGGGGCCTGTTGTCGGAGACCAGGGAGTCCGGCAACCCGTGCGTAGCAAAAAGGCGCCGAAGCGCGCGCACGGTGCTCTCAGCCGTGGTCGAGGCCATCAGGATGACCTCGGTCCAGCGAGAGTAGGCGTCTACTACCACCATGAAGGTCTGACCATGGAAGGGGCCGGCGAAGTCAATGTGGACCCTGGACCACGGTGACCTGGGGGCATCCCAATCCCGATGGGGAGCGGAGGGGGGTGCGGGGCGAGAGATCTGGCACGCCTGGCAAGCACCCACCCAGGCGGCCACCTCGTCGTCCATGCGCGGCCACCAGACATAGCTCCTGGCCAACGCCTTCATGCGAGCTATGCCCGGGTGGGTGGCATGGAGGGAGCTGAGTACCTGATGGCGGAGGGGCGGGGGAACGATGACCCGGTCTCCCCATAACAAGCACCCGCTGTGGAGCGATAGCTTCAGTTGGCGGGACTTGAAAGGCCGATACACGTCCGGCAGCGAGCCCAAGGGCCACCCTCGCAGGACCCAGGTGGAAACTTGGGACAGGACAGGGTCTGCCTTGGTCTGCGCCGCGACGTCGGACGAGGTAAGGGGGAGATCCGAATCTGCCACTGACAGGACAGACAGGGCCGGCACCGGCGCCTGGTCCGTCCGGGGGAGGGGGCAACGACTGAGGGCATCAGCATGTCCCAACTGTTTCCCCGGACGGTAGAACAGCGAGTAATCGTACGCAGTCAGAAACTCCGTCCACCTGGTCATCCTGGGAGAGAGAATGGGAGGGGTAGGCCGGTCACCGGCCAGAAGCCCAAGGAGCGGCTTGTGGTCGGTGAAAACGGAGAAGTGGTGGCCGTACAGGTACTCGTGGAATTTTTTAATCCCGGACACTACAGCCAGGGCCTCCTTGTCAATCTGACTGTAGTTGCGCTCCGTAGGAGACAGAGTCCGGGAATAAAAGGCAATGGGGGCCTCCGAGCCATCAGGACAAACGTGGCTCAGGACGGCCCCCACTCCAAAGGGGGAGGCATCGGATGCCAACACCAAGGGTAGGCGGTCCGAATATTGAACCAGCACGGCCTTAGACGTTAGCATGTTTTTAATAGCCGCAAACGCCTGCGCCTCTCGGCTGCCCCAGCGCCAGACCGCCGAGCGATCGAGCAATCGGTGAAGCGGCTCGGCTAGTGACGCCTTATGCGGAATAAAGGGCGCATAAAAATTGAGCAGGCCGAGGAATGCCTGCAGCTCCTGTTTGGAAGCAGGGGTGGGGGCATCGTGGATCGCCTCGACCTTGGAGGGAGTGGGGTGAATGCCCTGGGCATCCACCATAAACCCCAGAAATTCTACCCTCGGCTCAGCGAACTTACACTTACTGAGTTTCAATTTAAAACCCATGCCCCTGAAGATGGTAAGGACCTTCCGAAGTACTTTGACGAGATCTAATGCGCTAGCGGCAGCTATCAAGATGTCATCAAAATACGGGACAACCCCCGGAAGCCCATGGAGCAGCCGCTCCATGAGGCTCTGGAAAATCCCCGGGGCAACGGAAACGCCAAATTGGAGGCGGCGACAACGGAAAGCTCCTCGGTGGGTGACAATAGTCTGCGCTTCAGCCGCCTCATTGTCCACCGGAAGCTGCTGGTAGGCCTGCGCCATATCCAGTTTTACGAAAATGCAACCCTGTCCCAAGGAGTGTAACAGGTGTTGCACCACCGGAACCGGATATGGGTTCGCCTGAAGCCCGCGGTTGATCGTCGACTTGTAATCGGCGCAGATGCGTATGGAACCGTCGGGCTTGATGGGAACTACGATGGGGATCTCCCACTTCGCCTGGTCGACCGGCTCCAGTACGCCCTGCGCCACTAGACGATCAAGTTCCGCGTCAACCCTCGGCTTCAGTGCGAAAGGCAGCCTGCGGGCCTTGAGCCGAATTGGAGCAACCCGAGGGTCTAGGTTAAGGGAAACCGGGGAACCCCTGTAAGTACCCAAAGTGCTGTCGAAAACGTCGGGGAAGTCCGCCAGGACCGCATCCACCGGCAAGGCAATTGGCACCCGGTGCACACGCTGGACCGAGAGACCCAGGGCAGCGAACCAGTCTAAACCTATAAGGGCGGTCAGGGGGCGCTTGACGACCAGAATGGGCAGGAACCCGGTGAAACGACCATAGCGGACGTGGGCACGGAGTTGGCCCAGCACGTCGATGGGGTTGCCCTGGTAATCCCTCAACAGAGTCTCGGGCTGTGTCAAATCAGCAAGCCTAATGGCAGGGCAAAGGCGGGCCAACTGTGGCCAGGAAACAAGGGACCGAGACGAGCCCGAGTCGACCTCCATGGTAATACACTTGCCATTTATAAAAAGGGACGTGGAAATGCGCCTACGGTCATCCGTCGAAAGCGGAATGGAGTCCTGGAGCTCCGTCGCGGCGAAACAGTTGGCCTCAGGCTGCGGCCTGCGGGACGAGCGCCGTTGACTGTAGTTCCGGGAAGGCGCAGATATTGTCGCGTCATGAGCCGGCGGGGGGGGCCAAGGCTGGAAGGTTGGCTCTGCAGACGCGGGCGATGTGGCCCTTGCGGTCGCATCGTCGGCAAATAGTAGCCCGGAAGGGGCAGTCGTTCCTCACATGGCCGCCACTGCACCCGATGCAAGTCGTGGGTGGCCGGCGAGATGGTTGGGCTCTGGCGCGGCTCCGGCCCGTAGCTTGGATGCGCGCCACCTGGTCATAGGCCTCGAAGTCCTCCGACGGGTCGAGGGGGGCGTAGTCGTCAACCCGGCAGGCCCGCGGGGCGGGCAACGGCATTGCCGGCTGGCCGGGGCCTAAATCAAAAGAGGCGGCCTCGGCCAACTCGGCGCCCCTGACCTCTTCCACAGCCTGCTCCAAGGTGATGTCCGAGCGGGCCATCAGCCGACGCCTGAGCTTCACGTCCTTTAGCCCGCAGACGAATTGTTCGACCAACGATTCGTCGAGGTACGAGGCGGCGAATTCGCACAAGATGGCCGCAGTTCTCAGGGCCTGCAGGAAATCCACCGCTGACTGTGTGGGCAGCTGGCGGCATTGCCGGAACGCAAACCGTCGAGAAATCCGCGAGGGTGCGGGGGCGAAGTGGGCCTTCAAACGGGCCTGTAGCGTGTCCCATGCCAAGGTATGGACAGGTGCGGGCGCGGCAATATTCCGCGCTACGGCGAAAACTGTGCGGCCTCCACAGCCCAGGAAGAGCCCCAGTCGACGCTCCGGGGTGAGTTCTCCGTGGTCGCCCGCGAGGAGGAAGCACTCGAATCGAGCGAGAAAGGCTTCCCACGATTCTTGCGACGCGTCATAGGGGGCGAAAGGCGGCAAGGTGGCCATTGTGCGCGGCAACAGGCCAGTACGCTCGCTGGAGAAATAGCGAGGCCGGAGGATAGTCAGACAGAGAGACTCTTCAGTCCGCAGCGAGAAGAGCTTCGTTCCGTGTAATCAGTACCGGCCCCAGTCCTTCGTCGCCAGTGTTAAATTCTCTGCTGAGAGAGAGTGAGTCCAGACCGGTAAGGTTAAAAGCTCTTTATTCCAAACAGCAACGGTTGCTTATAAAAGTGACTAGTTAAAAAGGTGGGGGCCTTCTGCCCTACAGCTCCTTTTATGGAGAGCTGCTAGGCAGCTGGCCAATCAGCGCGTCAGCCGCCCTCGGCCACAGCCAACCGCGCCTAAGCCAATCAAACGGCTGGCTGTTACCGGGGCTTTTTGAATGCCGTCAGGATGCAACAATATGCATTTTTAATTTCCCTGTGCCCCGCCTCGAGTCCCTTCGGGGAGAGAGAGCGGGTTATAAATTAAATTATTTATTTTATTTATTTATTTCTCGCTCCGCCACGGCTGAGCACGGCTGCCCAGTCTCTGTCCTGAAGCTTTAGGAGCCCCTTGGAAATCAACGGCAAGTTTAGGCTTTGTGTAGCGGCATGTCAGACGGCCTGGCTTCCCTGGGGGAGGATGGGGGGGGGCTGGATCAGCAGTGCACAAGCACCAGATCTCATTTGTGCTCCAGATCTCACAAGCACCAGATCTCAATCACACCAGATCTCAATCACACAAGATCTCACAAGCACCAGATCTCACTTCTGCACAAGCACCAGATCTCACTTGTGCTCCAGATCTCACAAGCACCAGATCTCAATCACACCAGATCTCAATCACACAAGATCTCACAAGCACCAGATCTGCACAAGCACCAGATCTGACTTGTGCTCCAGCAGAACATCTCATCTGCTCTGCTCACATTGCGGTAATTGCATCACACACACACCCATGCGGGCATGCACATGTGTGTCTGATGACATGCAGCCAGCCAGCCTTTCTCCTCCCACTCCGCATCCAGGGGTGGGACATGCCTGCTGTTGGGAAGGTAGGAAGGAAGGAAGGAAGGAAGGAAGGAAGGAAGGAAGGAAGGAAGGAAGGAAGGAAGGAAGGAGCCACGCAAAAACCAACGCCCTCTCCAGAAGATCTGGGGCACCCCAGTTCAAGTTTGGCTGCACAGGATCGGGGGGGGGGGGAAGGGAGGGGGGAATACACCTGGGCAGGTGAGACTGAAGCCTCTTTTAACTTCAGAAATGAGACCGTCAAAGCCCCACATAATGGGTGCCTAGAGGAGGTAACAAAACTCAAACTGCTTTGGAAGCAGCTCAGGAGGAGGCATGAAGAAGCTCCCGTCTGGATCTAAGGTCTCGCCTTCCCAAGGAGTTGGGGGTCTTCTTAAAGACTTCCAGGGTTGGGGCATTCACAACCCTGGAAGTCTTTCAGAAGATGTTAGATAGCCATTTGTCTGAAATGGTATAAGGTTCCTGCCCACGCAGGGGGTTGGACTAGAAGACCTACAAGGTCCCTTCCAACTCTGCTATTGTATTGTATTGTATTGTATTGGTCTGCCGCCCCACCTCCACTGCCCGAGGAGCTGCTGCCGAGGCCTTCAGTCCAGGCCCCTTCCCGATGGCTTCAGGGGTGTGGGTGTGGGTGGGAATGGACAGGGGAGTGTTGTGTAGGCTGGAGCTTCGGAGAACATTTCCTTTGCTTGTTTCTTGGGGACATTGAGCCAGTGTTGACTCCTGGCAACTGCCTGGACCGATTCCTGGAGTTTTCTTAGGGACCCTCCCAAGCTGGCTTCATGCGGGACTCAAACTCTGGTCTGCTGGCTTCTAGCCAGACTGGTTCTCAAGGGCCATAAATACAATCTCCCCACCCACTTGTCTCCCCACAGGAAGATGCTGTCCCCACCTGTCTAGGTGACCCATCTCACCTGCCCTTTTGCATCAGGCTCAGTGAAGCTGTTGGGAGGAGCAGCGAAGCCTCCGGGGGGTCAAAACTCCCCCCCCCATGCCTTATTCTGGAAGCCAAGCCTTTGCTCCCTCTCCTCCCCTTCCAATGGTGGTGGGGGGAGGGCTTGCTGTTACGCCATGTGCCTTCAGCAGGAGTTAGAAACCAGCTTCTGAAACATGTGAGCCAACCAGCTGGCATTGGGGAGGCTGTTATTACCAGCAAACACATCCGCCCTGCTTCCTAAATCATGGAAAGCCATAAACGCAACAGATCCAAGTTGATGAACTCCCCACCCCCCAAAGGGCAATGGGGAGAGGGTCCTGCCCCTCTCAGATCTCTAGAAGGCCAAAGGCACTTTAGTTGACCAAACATCACCCTTGTGAAGGGGTTGGTTCAGGTCGGCGCTCTTCAGCCGGCCTCTTCCTGGCCGGATGTCTTCTGGGCTTTCCCAAAGCCTTCAAAGCTTGGTGGAGATCATTCCTTTCTCTTCAGGATTTGGTCGCAGGGATAGAGTAACCACAGAACGTGATTGGCTAAACCGAGCGGATTCTTCCTTCCCTCTGACTTCATCTTCGTCTAGAGCAGCAGAAGAGCTTCCATTGAGAGCCAATACCAAACTGATGAAGGGCACCAAGACAGGAGCCTCCACCCAAATGTTCTCCCTGTTGATTGATTGCTTTCCATAATAGCACCTGTGCAGCTTGTTTTTCATTATTTCTGGATAAAATCAAATCTTTGTGTACCTCTTCAGGTATATTCAGGTATATTCAGGAGCTTTTCCAGTGTGTAGAACAGGGGTCCCCAACCTTTGCAACTTTAAGTCTGAAGGACTTCAGGCCCTGACACTGACAGCTTTGCTGGCTGGAGAAGTCTGGGAGCTGAAGTCCTTCAGACTTAAAGTTGCAAAGGTTGGAGACCCCTGGCCCAGGCCCTGACACTGACAGCTTTGCTGGCTGGAGAATTCTGGGAGCTGAAGTCCTTCAGACTTAAAGTTGCAAAGGTTGGAGACCCCTGGCCCAGGCCCTGACACTGACAGCTTTGCTGGCTGGAGAAGTCTGGGAGCTGAAGTCCTTCAGACTTAAAGTTGCAAAGGTTGGAGACCCCTGGCCCAGGCCCTGACACTGACAGCTTTGCTGGCTGGAGAAGTCTGGGAGCTGAAGTCCTTCAGACTTAAAGTTGCAAAGGTTGGAGACCCCTGGCCCAGGCCCTGACACTGACAGCTTTGCTGGCTGGAGAAGTCTGGGAGCTGAAGTCCTTCAGACTTAAAGTTGCAAAGGTTGGAGACCCCTGGCCCAGGCCCTGACACTGACAGCTTTGCTGGCTGGAGAAGTCTGGGAGCTGAAGTCCTTCAGACTTAAAGTTGCAAAGGTTGGGGACCCCTGGCCCAGGCCCTGACACTGACAGCTTTGCTGGCTGGAGAAGTCTGGGAGCTGAAGTCCTTCAGACTTAAAGTTGCAAAGGTTGGGGACCCCTGGTGTAGAATAAAGAAGCTCATTTTGTTGTTTAACGCCCAATTGTCCTGATGCACGTTATTGCTCAATGTATGTTATTGCTGTTGCTAGATTCTGCCTAGTCTTTCTCTGTTATGGCTTCCTGTACTTGGTTTTTTATTGTTTTAAAGTGTCCACATTTCAATTTGCTGGTCAGTGACCTTCGTTACGAGAATGTTTTAGACCAGGGGTGTCCAACTCAATTTCATTGAGGGCCACATCAGGGTTGGGTTTGATTGCAGGGGGGTGGGATAGCCAGCTCAACGTCACTCGTGTCGGAGGTACCTGTGGTGGACCAAGTGCTCTGCCAATGAAAATGGGCTCCCGGGCTCTGTTTCCGGCTGCAACAGCCTCCTGCAGCCCTCCTGAACTCCCTCGGCAGAGACACCGTGGGCCGGTCCCTCATTGACTCCAGGGCGGCCCCATGGGTCAGATCTAAGTACTCTGTGGGCCAGGTTTGACACCCCTATTTTAGGCAAATCAATTTTCCCAATTTAACTCTGTTTTTCTTTAATGAAAAATGTCTTTTAAGACATTTTTGCTTGGGAAAAACTGAAGCTCAAATGTTTCCCGTCATACCTGTTCCCACGAGGTATGCTGCTTCCACACCGGCCTTCATGGGATCATTTCTGCCCTTGGAATTATTAGCTGGGCTTGTGGGTTGGCCCAAAGACACACACACACACCCCAAAATGCAAGGCAGGGTCGAAGGGCAAGAATCAGAATGGAAAAGCCAACTTCATTGGCTGTGTTTTGTCAGGGAAAGGCACTGGAGCATTTGGGTGGGTTTTGGAAAAGATTCAGATCAGCAACAATATCCTGCTTCGGTCGGAAGCTTTGAAGGTGGGTTCTCTGGGTTCCTTCAGGCACTCAGGAGGAAGAGCCCAGGAAATACCAACAGCCCCAACGTCATCTTGTCAAGGAACCTAACTTGAAGTGGGCTGAAAAGAAAACTTACCTTTGATAAGATGCTTAGGGAAAGTGCCAACATAGACTCTGAATAAAGCTAAGCCATGCTCCACTTGTGACAATATGATCAGCAAAAAAAACCACCACATTATCGTGGGAAATATTTATTTTATTTAAAGCTAGATGCTAACAATCAGTTTCTGAATTTAAAAAAATGTCATGATTGTCCTTTTTATTATAATTATGTCAGAAGGACCAAGTGGCCCAAAACGAAGTGGCCCAAAATGAAGAGAAGGACCAGGGGAGACATGATAGCAGTGTTCCGATATCTCAGAGGGTGCCACAAAGAAGAGGGAGCCAAACTATTCTCCAAGGCACCTGGGGGCAGAACAAGAAGCAATGGGTGGAAACTAATCAAGGAGAGAAGCAACTTAGAACTAAGGAGAAATTTCCTGACAGTTAGAACAATTAACCTCTGGAACAGAAGTTGCCTCCAGAAGTTGTGAATGCCCCAACCGTGGAAGTCTTTAAGAAGATGTTAGATAGCCACTTGTCTGAAATGGTATAAGGTTCCTGCCCACGCAGGGGGTTGGACTAGAAGACCTCCAAGTTCCCTTCCAACTCTGCTATTGTATTATTAAAATGGGAGACAAGACGGTTAAAAAAAGTTCTCCATCTTTGAGAGCAGCTTGGCCTTCAGGTCAACCGGACTTCCTGGTGAGGTCTCCAAAAGAGGACATTCGTTTTTCCCACCCTCTCTTGAGCCGTGAACGATGCCGTGAACTTCCTTTAGCTGCCCCCTCCTCCTGGTGCCGCTGGGTCCACCTTCAACGGATTCAGTAGATCCCCTTGACCCTCTTGTTCTCTGGATCAAAAGGCGATTTGGTGTGGACTTTGGCTGGGAAAGGGACTCCCATCCTCTCCAAAATGTAGTCCCCGCTTTTGATAAACTCCAGGGAGACCTGAGGAGGGAGAGACAAAGGGAAGCCTGAGGAAAGAGAGAGAATCCCCCCACACCCCCGTCTCTACCACGCTGGCCTTCAAAGGCTACTGAATGGCTCCCCTGGGAAAGTCACCCTGCAGGGACAATTTGGGGGGGGGAGTGGGGAGGGGGGGATCCTACAGGCAAAGTCCGGTCTCTTGCAAACTCTGGCATTTTCTTATGTCGATCCTTAAAAAAACAGAGCAGCGATAAGGAGTGCAGAGAAGAGCAACCAAGATGATTAGGGAACTGGAGACTAAAACATATGAAGAACAGTTGCAGGAACTGGGTATGTCTAGTTTGATGAAGAGAAGGACCAGGGGAGACATGATAGCAGCCTTCCGATATCTCAGAGGGTGCCCCAAAGAAGAGGGAGCCAAGCTATTCTCCAAGGCACCTGGGGGCAGGACAAGAAGCAATGGGTGGAAACTAATCAAGGAGAGAAGCAACTTAGAACTGAGGAGAAATTTCCTGACAGTTAGAACAATTAACCTCTGGAACAGCTTGCCTCCAGAAGTTGTGAATGCCCCAACCCTGGAAGTCTTTAAGAAGATGTTAGATAGCCATTTGTCTGAAATGGTATAAGGTTCCTGCCCACGCAGGGGATTGGACTAGAAGACCTACAAGGTCCCTTCCAACTCTGCTATTGTATTGTATTATTGTATTATTTATTCCAACTGCAGAATGTACATTTCCTGCAGGAGGCAAAAAGGTGGGGCTGCTTAGAGGAAGGGTCTCTGCTGGGGGGGGGCTTTGTCTTCTTTCCTACAAGAGGGGGGAGGGGGCGCTGCTCCGAGCCCCAGGTTCTTCTGCTGGCTCCCCCCTCCCCATCTCCTCACCCCCAAAGCCTGCCTGGCTGTTCTCTCCTCTCCTCCTCTCAGAGTCCCCCTCCCATCGGTCCCCATAAATATTCAGCAGGCTCCCTGAAGCCCCCCCGCGCCTCCCCAATCTCCTCTTTGTTCCCTGACTGCAATTACTGCAAGTGGCAACCCCCACACATACAACCCCACCGGATGGACTTTGTGCTTCTGCTGGGCCCACAGGGGCTCTGGGGGAGGCAGAAAAGCACCACGGTGGCCTCTGGGGAGGGGTGCGTCTGTGCTGCCTTTGGAAGAAATGGCCCCAGCACGGTGCCACTTAATGACAGTTTAATTGGGGCTTAGCATTGCCCGAGCAGATACTTGAATAGGTCTCTGGGGGCAGGAACCCCTCCTGGCAGATCATTGTCAGGGTGAGTTTGGTGGGGTATCAGAAATGATGGGGGGGGGGGGAGTTTGGAGGCTGCTCCTTGGAAACCAAACTGAGGGGGAGGCAGCTCCGGATCAGCTGCCAGGGCATTCAGGGCCTGGGACGCACGAAGCTGCCTTAAGGTCCATGGCAAGCTTCCGACTGCACATCAATGCGCCCGTTTCTGACCGCAAGGGATTCGGCCTCAACCGGTGGGGGTGGGGTGGGGGGGGCCTTTGAGGGATTTGCTCAACTGCAGGGGTCTCACTTTGAGAACAGCCAGTTGCAAACAGGGGGTGGGCTGGGCGAGGGGGCACCATGCCCCGATTCAGAGGTGGCTCTTTCCTGGGGAGGGGGCCCAGCCACCTTTGAATCGGGGCATGGTGCAGGGCCCTTCCCTCGCAGGAGTCTGAGGCCCACCTTCAAGGCAGAAGAGGGCCCTGAAGCTGCCATCTGCATCCCACGGGCTCTCCTTCCAGGGAGGGCGATGGACATGGGCTTAGGTTAAAACACCCACCTCAGTGCAAACCGTATCTAAGACTGGGATTAGCCAAAAAGCAGAATGCAGGTGAAGAGCTGACCTCAAGGCCCCCTTGGGGACTTTCCTTGGGGCAGCCTTTGCACAGACAGACCGGAAGGGGAGAAAGGGGTGCCCCCCCCCCCATTGGACAGACTCAACTGGATGGGCCCTAGACAGAGCCCAGTCCGAGCCCTCTGGGAGAACCTTTGGGGAGGTTTGGACAATATCTGGGCAAAGGAAAGGCAAAGGGTCCAATCCACTTTTCCTCAGCAGCTTGTTTTCGCCAATCCAGATCAAGAAAGGAGCCCTCCGCACCCACAGTAGCCTTTGGGGGCGGCCCCTGCACAGGGCCCACCAGAACCAAACCAGGGTCTTGCTACTCACCGGCCCTCCTTCCGGATCTCGGATGTAGCCATAGGCAATCGTTTTGTTGATAGCGTGTCCAAAGTCCGCCCTTCGGATGTGCCCCACAACCTGGCCGTCGCGCCAAATGGCCTCCAAGCCAAAGAGGGGGACTTTCCTGCAACGCAGAGGAAGATGTGCCTCAAGAAAGGCCGAGCAGAGGCTGCACCGCACCACACTCACCGCAAATGCAGCATCCGGTCAGCCTGGGGAGCCAGACGGAATTTAGCACAGACTGCCTTAGTCGGACTGGCCCTTCGGGGCGATAGGCTGCTTTGACCACACCTGGCAGCCAGGCCGGACACACCTGGTCAGCAGCAGGAGCCAGGAGACGGCCAAGGTCAGCTAGGCTGCAAAGCCGGGGGTGGGCACAAGGGTGTCTTTGTAGTGCAGAGTGGGAAAGGCAAGCAGGGTGGGGCTGGGCTGGTACTGCTGAGGCTTCTGGGTGGGGCAAGGACCCCCGAGCATGCTGCTCAAGGCAGGTGAAAGGGCAGAGATGGCAAGGCAGTCCTTGATTGGTCATGGGAATGCCAGATTGCCATCACTTAGCAATTCGATCATGTGACGTGTCAGGGTAGTGATTTAATGATGTAATGCGTCAGCAAGGTTTCTGGCTGTTACCCATTTAAGGGGCCCTTTCTCTCTCACTGTGTTTTTTTCCCTGCTATAGTTGCTGATTATTTGACTTCCGCCTATAGTATGTGTATGTATATATTCTTTTGTAGATAAAACCACTGTTTGCTGTTAATGCTCCTGGGTTGTCTCACGTAGTAAGGCTGTGAGCACTCTGACATGACCTGTTGCTTTACAACCGCATTACTCAGCAGCAGAAATTCCACTCCCAACTCTGATTTTAAGTCAAGGACTACCTGTAGCTCTACTCTGAGTCCGCTCAAGCTTCTTCAGAACTTTTAAAGGTCCCAGCACAGGACACCAATTCCAACGAAGCATCTAGCGATGCACAAGGGAACCATTGCCACAGATCTGAACCAGCCCAAAACTGGTTGGCATTTAAGCCCCTGAAGCCACTGCTTGCTCACGGCCTACAACTTACATTACCCAATCGAATTCTTCTAATTTTCAGGATAATTTTAACCTTACTTGAATCTGAACATCTTCAGATTTGAAATTTCAAAACTGATTATCCAGAAAGGGGCCCTGGACAGACTGGGGGGTGGGGGAGGGGAGGGTGGCGGCAGTGGTGGGTTTCAAATCTTTTTAGAACCTCTTCTGTAGGTGTGGCCTGCTTTGTGGGAGTGGCTTGCCGGCCACGTGACCGATGGGAGTGGCTCGGCAGTCATGGGACCGGGTGGGCGTGGCCAACTTGTAAAATGTGGTGAAACTCACTTAACAACGCTCTTGCTTAGCAACCGAAATGTTGGCTCAGGGACTCTGGCATTTGAAGCACGCAAGTCTTAAAGCTGTCAAGTTACAAGAGCCTTGCACCCCTCACCCTTTAGGGAAAAAAACAAACCCCAGGGGTGTTCAAACTTGACAACTTTGAGACTTGTGGACTTCAATTCCCAGAATTCCTCCTCTGATGGGCGGGCGGGCGGGGGGAGGGAGCTGGACCCGGTTCTCAATGGCCCTGGAGATTCGTGGAACCTCTTCTATAGGAGAGGCTAGAACTGGCAGGAACCCACCCCTGCCACCAGCTACTCACTCGTCGATGGTGAAACAGGCCAGGCGGCGGAAGAGGCCAGCAGCCCTCTGAGCCTCAACTGCCTCCCGTCCCAGGAAAGCCACCTCCGACTTCAGCTTGCAGGTGAAGGCCAGGCCAGCTTCCAGGGGACTGTCGTCTGAGCGGAGATCTGCGTGCCAGTGCCGATAACCTGGTGGGCCCAAAAGAGGCTCCGTGAATCGCTTCTATGTCCCTTCATCCCCTCCTTTGCACAGATAGCCCTCCCACAGATAGGGGCGATGGACACACCGAATTGCAGTCGGCGACACCAAAAAGCCCCTCGGTGGGTGACGATGGTCTGCGCCTCCGCAGCAGCGTCATCCACCGGGAGCTGTTGATAGGCCTGGGCCATATCCAGCTTCGCAAATATGCGACCGTGCCCCAGGGAGTGGAGCAGGTCCTGAACTACTGGGACTGGATATGGGTTCGCCTGGAGCCCACGGTTGATGGTCGACTTGTAGTTGGCGCAGACGCGTACTGACCCGTCGGGCTTGATGGGGACCACTATGGGGGTCTCCCGTCTCGCCTGGTCAACGGGCTCGAGCACACCCTGCGCCACTAAACGGTCAAGTTCGGCCTCGACCTTGGGCTTCAGGGCGGACGGCAGCCTGCGGGCCTTGAGCCTAATGGGTGCAACCTGGGGGTCGAGGTTGAGAGACACCGGGGTGCCCACATAGGAACCCAGCCGGCCGTCGAAAACGTCGGCGAAGTCTTCCAACACCCTGGAGACAGGGGAGGAAGCGGGAATGGAGTGGACACCGTGGACTGACAGGCCCAGGTACGGGAACCAGTCCAGGCCAATGATAGCCGCTAGGGGGTCGGAGACTACAAGGATGGGCAGCTTCCCCCTGAAAGGCCCATACTCCACCCTCAGGAAGACCTGACCCAAAGTGGGGATGGAAGCTCCCTGGTAATCCTTAAGGATTATCAGCGGCGGGGACAGGTCGCCTAAGGCGAGGCCGGCACTGAATGGATGGAGGGGGAATGGAAGCCAATGGCAACCCTGAAGCTGGCCTGGCTGAAGCCCTCTTGGAGCTGAGGGAGAGGGGGGATTAGAGAGAGCTGGGCTTGTGTAGTCAAAGTAAAACATTTTCTCTTGGGAACCCAAGAGGTTCTCACACCTAGCTGGAGGAAGGAGGAGTGAGGTCACCTCCCCAGCAGATGATGCCTTGATTGGGCCACGTGACTGATTGTTTGGGTTTGAGAGAAAAACTTTACTTTCAATCGAAGGAACTTTCAGAGTTCACCTACCTTTCACCAGGTAGGGGCCAATGTGATATTTCCAATAAATCTATCCTTTGAGGAATCCACCTGCCTGGGAGTTTTGCTTGCTATGGATCGATTACTCGGAGCCCTGACACCCAAATCCATCCAGCTGCTTAAATGGACGATGGAATGCCAAGTGGCTTTCCAGAAGCTCAAGCGGCTTTTGGCAGCCCTGCCAGCCCTTAAAACACCCATACCCGGAGGGGCCGCTCGTAAATACAAGCGGGAGGCTAGCGATGTGGCAGTGGGGGCTGTCCTGTGCCAAAGAAATGCGGAGGGGTTACTACAACCTTGCGCCTACATATCCTGGAAACTGACCGACACTGAAAGGCGTTGGGCAGTGTGGGAAAAGGAGGCGAATGCCGTTCGATAGTTCTGCTGACTTGGAGACAATTCCTAGAAGGCAGTAATATGTCGTCCGAAGTGAAGAACTTAGAAGCCTTAAGGACTCCAAGGAACTTGTCCCCTAAACCAGGGGTCCCCAACCTTTGCAACTTTAAGTCTGAAGGACTTCAGCTCCCAGACTTCTCCAGCCAGCTTTGCTGGCTGGAGAAGTCTGGGAGCTGAAGTCCTTCAGACTTAAAGTTGCAAAAGTTGGAGACCCCTGGCCCAGGCCCTGACAGCTTTGCTGGCTGGAGAAGTCTGGGAGCTGAAGTCCTTCAGACTTAAAGTTGCAAAGGTTGGAGACCCCTGGCCCAGGCCCTGACACTGACAGTTTTGCTGGCTGGAGAAGTCTGGGAGCTGAAGTCCTTCAGACTTAAAGTTGCAAAAGTTGGAGACCCCTGGCCCAGGCCCTGACAGCTTTGCTGGCTGGAGAAGTCTGGGAGCTGAAGTCCTTCAGACTTAAAGTTGCAAAGGTTGGAGACCCCTGGCCCAGGCCCTGACACTGACAGTTTTGCTGGCTGGAGAAGTCTGGGAGCTGAAGTCCTTCAGACTTAAAGTTGCAAAAGTTGGAGACCCCTGGCCCAGGCCCTGACAGCTTTGCTGGCTGGAGAAGTCTGGGAGCTGAAGTCCTTCAGACTTAAAGTTGCAAAGGTTGGAGACCCCTGGCCCAGGCCCTGACACTGACAGCTTTGCTGGCTGGAGAAGTCTGGGAGCTGAAGTCCTTCAGACTTAAAGTTGCAAAGGTTGGAGACCCCTGCCCTAAACAAGTGTGAGAGGTTCAGTACGTTAACCGGTTCAATTTCACCTTTTCATACCCAATGCTTTTATGTTAACTCCAATTATCCTCTCCCAGGAACTGGAAGCAGAGCTCTCAGTGAGGCAGTGGCCACTAGCTACTCAGCCAGCTGACAGTGCACTGACCCAATGACTAAAGGAAGCTCTGAGGGAAGTTGGTTCAAAACCCACAAAATTGATCTGACAATGAGGGAGGACCTGGCGTGGCAGGCAGACAAACTGTATGTTCTGGCCAGCTCCTAAAAAGAAACCGCAACATAAAGTTGGCTGGTCACTTTGGGTTTGTGAAGAACCTTCACTTGGTTAAAAAAATAGTCTTTGGGGCCACCAGGAGGTTCATCTATGTCCCCGGGGTCACCTGAGTGGGGCAAATGGGCGTGGAGCCTTCTTGGAACTGCTGAAAGGACCGTGTTGTAGACGGGAGTTAGGTGGGGTCGTATCCCTCCCCCTCTGTGGAGAGAGGGCTGCTCAGTTTGGACAGAGGTGGCCTCTGGGACCCTCTTTCAAACCAGCGGTCCTCTCCTCTTCCCATCGGTCAGAGCTGAAGAAGCTTCTTGGATGAGGAGCAAAAGGCCTTCAAAGGAAAAAGCACCTTTAGGCCAACCATGACCTGGAGGACTGTGGGCCAAGCACGTGGGGGTGGGGGGGGGGTGTTCCTGGAGACCTGATGCAGACAATCCTCATCTTCTCATCCGCCTGGGCCTCCCACTGCTCATGGGTGGGGCCTTTGGGTGAACAGGGACATCCATTGTGTGTGTGGGGGGGGGGGTGTCTTCCCCAAACCTTTCTCGATGCTGAGGGAGTCGATGGCTCGGTATCCGGCGTTGGCAATGCCGTGCTTGGCCCCGGCTTCCATGACGGCCCGGTAGACTCTCAGGCAGTGCTCCTGGGGCACATGCAGCTCCCAGCCCATCTCGCCCACGAAGGACAGCCTCATGGCCCGCACCTGGAGACGGGAGGGGGGTGGTGGGGTTGGCAGGTGAAGCCCTGGGCTGACTGCCTCCTGCCCTGCCACCATTTCCAGAAACCTCTTTGACCCCCAGCAAAGAAGCTCCCGCCTCCCCCTTCCCCACTTTCTCCAAGGGAAGCCCCTTCCTCCTTTGCAGGGAGCTGCTCAGCTCTGCTCAGAGGGGCTCCCCCCGGGCGTCCTGCCTGAAGGGTCTGGCTTCCCAGCTGAGGGGCCTCAGGCCAGCCATCGGCAGAGGTCGGGGTGTGGCCCCTCTGCTCTCCAGACAGGGGAGGACGGAGGAGGCTGTGCCGGCCCCACCTGCTTCCCTGGGAGAGGCTGGAAGGAGCTCCTGGCGCCAGGCCTTCCCCACCCGCAGCTCTCTTGTCAAGGAGGGTGACAGCCGCCACTCCTGCCTCCATCGTCAGGGAGCCAAAACAAGCCCTCGGCACCTGTCCGCCCTCCCCTCCCCAGCTGCCTCCGGAGCCTCTGCAAGGAGAAGCAACTGGGAGGAGGAGGGGAGATGGAGGCCGTGGAGACCCCTGCCCCACCTCTCTTTCAGGCCACACCCTGCACGGGGAGGGGAGGCTTTGGAGAGGCCCCCGGATACCCTGAGCCTGGCCTCTGGACGGAAGCCTCCGGGGTCACTGGCCAGCTTCACAGGAACCCCCCACCCCCCACCCCCAAGGCCAAGCCCAGAGCTCCCAGAGCCCTCTGAGAAGCGACCAAGTGAGGGTCCTGGCCCTGGCTGTGTGGGTCCTGGCTTAACCAAACCCAACCCCATTCTCCAACAGAGTCCTCGCACCCAAGATCGAAGAAAGGAAGTGGGGGAGGGAGATAGCTGGGCTCTTTTTGCCTTTGGCATCATTGCCCCCGTTCAGCTGTAAGAGGCGGCCTCCCAGCCTGTTTTAAACAGACCCCCCCCACCTTTGCATCCTCTTGAAAGCCCCCCCCCCCCTGCCAGCAGAGACAAACGGTGCGCTCTGGTGCTCTTGGTGGGGAGGGGGATGCATCATGGCTTGCTTTCCAGATCCCCCTTCATGCAGAGAAGGGGCTGCATGAGCTCCACCCACCCAGGAAAGCAAACCTTAGACATGCAGACCCCCCCTCCAGCTTCTCTCCCCTCCCTCAGGGGGGCTTCTCTCCCACCCAGCACCCCTCGCTCTGGGCCTGTCCGTGGTCTCCCGGAAGCTCCCGTGTGTCCTGGGCAGCCCCATCCCCTGACGGCGTCCCTCGGCTGAGGCCAAGCGAAGGTGGCCAGGACTGCCCAATGCTCAGAAAGAGCCCCCTGCACCTTTAGCTGCCTTCAATGAGGGGTGAATCAACCTTCTTTTGACCAGGGCCCCCCAGGCCATGCTGGAGCACTCCTGACAGAAGCAGGCTGGTGATCTCCTGGGGGCCTCCTTTCCTGGAAGCTTATCAGACTGACAGGGCCTCATCCTGAAGGGACAGGATTCCTCCAACACCAGCCCCCCCCCCGCAAGGTCTCTGCTCTCTTTCTGCCTCTCACACTGGGCTGCCTGGAAGTGCATTGGAGCCCCCTCCCCCCTCCCTCCGGCTTTTCTGGGAAGGGTCCCCCACCCCCCCTCCCTCCTGGGTCTCAGTGCTCCTTTGTGCTCCTTGCCCCTTTTGGCCTGCTCGATGCTCCTGCAGGGGGCCCTGGCCGTGTGGCCCAGGCTGGCTGGCTCTGAGCCTTCCTTCCTGGGGATGCCCCCCTCGCTGCCCTGCTCCCAATCCTGACTCTTCTGGATGAAGTCTCGGATCCTGAGCTTGAACTGAGACCCGAGTGGACCAGGCCTTGATCTTCCTCTTGATCTCCTGCTCAAGAGTCTGAGCCCCCCCGGCCCCCCCAAAACCCCTTTTCCAGCCTTCATAGGCTCCTCCACGGAAGGTGCCACCAACAGACTGACAGTGATAACCAGGAAGCCCTCCCAGCTCCTCCTGCACACCAGCATTTGGGCTGCTGACCCATGGCTGTGCCATGTTAACTTAAGATGCAGCCACCGACCAATGGCCATACCTCAGCTGGCCTGCCCACTGGGTCCCATTAGCGATAAACACCATGGAGACTGGCCTCCTCCCTACCTTGGCCCTTGTGGAGTCATGGGGGGGGGGGGCACAGTTCTGCCAAGAGGACTGAGTGGGACGGCAGCCAGAAACCTCGGGGGGGGGGGGCGCAAAGGGGAACCGTTTCATTGCCACCCTTGAGGTCCTCCCAGCTGCCCTTGAGCTGGGGAGAGAGAGCTTCCGACGGGCTGCTTGTCCCAGCTCTGCCCTTTCAGATGCTGCTGCCTAATTCCCTGAGGCTAATCTGGGCTCTGCTTGGTGCGATAGGACTAATTCTGTCCTCCTTCATGCTGTCAGTCAGCACAAAGCGCCACTCCCGCAGCAGAGCTCAGCTTGGTGGGCCTGCTGGCCACCACTGGTCCTCCGCCTCTTCCTCCACCAGCACCGGCCCCGGAGTCTCGGCGGCTCTGAGGAGGCTCCATGCTTTGAAGGCTTTTGTCACCCCCAGGCAGCAGAGGGGCTGTTTCAGACAAGAGGGGCTGCTGAAGATAAAGTGGCTGTGGATGTTTAAAGTTCCGGCCATCTGAAGGGCTTCCCTGGCAACGTCAGTTGTGGCCAAAGATTCCCCCCCTCCCTTCACCTGCCTCTTCCAAAGATGACCCAGGGGGGATGTCTCCCCTTAGCCTGCTCTGCCCCACTCAGCCACTTGACTGGCTGCACCTTTCCCTCCCCTTCGCTTGTGATGGTCGGACTGGGACCTTCAGGCTTCTGCCCCTGCCCCCCCCTCCTCTCTCTGGCCCCCCTTCCCCAGGCTTCCTCTTCTGCTGGCCCTGCCCAGCCATTTGCCCTGGACCATGGGCTTCCGCCCCTACCTTGTGCCCTCCTGGCAGAGTCCCCTTGCAGGGGTGCCAAATGTAAGAGCCCCCTGCTTCTTCTCCTGGTTCAATTCCCATCCTTTTCTGCACTAGGTAGAATCATCCAATACCATGCATTGAATTACACGCACCCACCCCTGCACTTTTCCACTGCCAACCCGTAATTTTACTCCGGTTTTTATTCCTTTGGAGGGGGTGACTTAATGCCAGGCCAAAGCTCAGCAAAAGGGAGTTCAAGTCTTGCAAAACCCTTGATGCTCCAGCAGAGGATAGAAAAGTGCCACCGTCTCGCTTTCACCCCCTGCTCCCCCCCACCCCACCCCAGAAGGAGCCCCAAGGAGAGCGTCTCCTGCCCCCTCCAGGCCCTGCCCCAGCCCTGGGAAGACAAGCGGAGGTCCTACCGGGCAGCCGGCAGCCTTAGCCAGCTGGTGGGTGGAGAAGGGGAAGGCCTCGTTGCTCAGGTCCACATCGAGAACTTCCTGCAAGACGGTCCGGCTGAACAGAGAAGAAGAGCCCGATGAATGACCCCGGCCCTCAATGCCAGCCCTGAGCCTCCAAAGGGGGCCTGGCTCCCTCGGAGCATCACAGCTGCCCCATGCCAGAGGCCCCCTCGGCCAAGGGAACTGCAAAGTCCCGCAAAGCGTCAGCTCAGCCAGCATAGACCGTTCAGACATCCTGGCACCCCAGCCACAGCCCTCCCATCTGGACTAGGGCAGAAGCGGGATTCTTGCATGGACCCACAGCAGCCTTAAGCATAGGGAGCTCGGTTCTCTCCTTCTCCTTGGTAGGAGGTTACATTGCTGGCACCTTTTATATCAGACTGGGCAGAGTTACCAGAAACGCCTGCAGACCAAAATTAATTTTAATGGGATTTTTTTAGCACAGGTTTATTATTTAATTTCTTTTTAGCTTTTGCATATTTGTTATTTGTTATGGTAGATTTGAATGTCCTGTGCACCGCCCAGAGTCTGTCTCGACGGAGATTGGTGCGGTTTATAAATCGAATTAAGTAAATAAATTAAAAATAAAAGCCAAGCGCCTGAGGGGCAGAAGGTTCTGATTTTGTATCCTGAACCTTGAATTTCAAGAGGGAGAAATCACGTTGTGGCCCCACTGCAAAAGGTCTTCCAACATTTGCCTTCCAAATGCCGTCCTTTCTGCCTTCATACCTGCATTGCTACAAACTTCAATCAACCCAGGGGTGGGTTTCAAATTTTTTAGAACCTACTCTGTAGGTGTGGCCTATTTTGTGGGCGTGGCTTGGCAGTCATGTGACAGGGTGGGAGTGGCCACCTTTTAAAATGTCATTTAATATAAAACTCATTTAACAACTCTTGCTCTTGCTTAGCAACCAAAATTTTGGACTCAATTGTGATGATAAAAATTCTCTTTCTTTCTTTCTTTCTTTCTTTCTTTCCTTCCTTTCTTCCTTCTTTCCTTTCCTTTCCTTTCCTTTCCTTCCTTCCGTCCTTCCTTCCTCCCTCCCTCCCTCCCTCCTTCCGTCAAAAACTTAAAACACACTTTTTCTGTCTGGCCGGCCTGGGTTAGTCTCCGTCTATTAGGATTTTAGGGGATTTTAGTCAATCTATAATTG
Source organism: Rhabdophis nuchalis (assembly GCA_039707465.1). Lineage (NCBI taxonomy): Eukaryota > Metazoa > Chordata > Lepidosauria > Squamata > Natricidae > Rhabdophis > Rhabdophis nuchalis. The sequence goes on from CM077652.1 coordinate 4,940,862, forward strand.
GGGATTTTAGCGCAGGGATAATTTTAGTTTAATTTGTTTTTACCTATTCTATTTATGTATTTTATAGCTATTTTAATTCTCCCTGTGCACCGCTCCGAGTCCCCTCGGGGAGAGGATGCGGTATACAAATAAAATTATTATTATTATTATTATTATTCCTGTTGGGTCACTGGCAGTGGCGGGCCAGATTTACTTCCAGGTCCGCCAGTGGAACCCCCTCTCACCGGTTCTCTAAATTTCACCAACCGGCTCTCGCGAGTAGGTGCGAGCCTGCAGAAACCCATCACTGAATCAACCTATTAACTTCCAAGGGACTAACGCCTTTCTCATTTTGTTTGAAACAAAGAGGTGGAATGGACCTCCTGAGGCAGCTGTCTGGTTCTGCCTGACGTGAGCCTTAGGGGGAAAGTCTCAGGCCAAAGGCTCCGTCCCTCTCAGCAGCTTTCTCGAAATCTCGTCTCTGCCTCTCCACACCCACAGCCGACAAAACAGGCCCAGAATATCTATCGTTGCGGGAGGGGGGCAGCCCTGGAAGACAAAGCTGATTTGACAATCCCACATTCCATTTCAAAGCCTCCCACACGCCTAATCAATGTGTAGCAAACAGCGCAAGGTGAAAACACAGATCGACCGGGAGCTGTGATGGCTTTGGGGAGAAGCTGACATTCCACTTAGGTTGAAGATGGCTGTGAAAGCAAAACATTGGAGATTATGGAGAAGGCCAGCAGGGAAAAGGAGAGAAACGGGCGATTTGCTGCTTGGGTTCCCTAGACTCAGATACCTGCAAAGACACAAACCTGGCAAGTTGGCCAGCACTTCCCTTTTGCACAAGAAGTACAATACAATACAATACAATAGCAGAGTTGGAAGGGACCTTGGAGGTCTTCTAGTCCAACCCCCTGCGTGGGCAGGAACCTTATACCATTTCAGACAAATGGCTATCTAACATCTTTTTAAAGACTTCCAGGGTTGGGGCATTCACAACTGCTGGAGGCAAGCTGTTCCAGAGGTTAATTGTTCTAACTGTCAGGAAATTTCTCCTTAGTTCTAAGTTGCTTCTCTCCTTGATTAGTTTCCACCCATTGCTTCTTGTCCTGCCCTCAGGTGCCTTGGAGAATAGTTTGACTCCCTCTTCTTTGGGGCAATCCCTGAGATATCGGAAGACTGCTATCATGTCTCCCCTGGTCCTTCTCTTCATCAAACTAGACATACCCAGTTCCTGCAACCGTTCTTCATATGTCTTAGTCTCCAGTCCCCTCATCCTCTTGGTTGCTCTTCTCTGCACTCTTTCCAGAGTCTCCACGTCTTTTCTACATCGTGGCGACCAAAACTGTATGCAGTATTTCCAAGTGTGGCCTTCCCAAGGCACTATAGAGTGGCATTAACACTTCACGTGATCTAGTGTTGCACCAATGGGTCTAGGAGGCAGCTGTGCAAGCAAAGGTGGCCCAAGGGAGCCCTCCAAGCCAGGAAGGAGCCCACCAGCCCAGGAGGAGCCAATCTGGACTCAGAGGGTTCGCTTGCCCACCACACCTGGTCCTGTCTGGTCAACTGGCAGGAGGAGGAAGCTGCTACCTTGGGTGACCTCTGTGGCAAGCAATGCTCACCCTGGCATGGCCAGCCTCGGCATTCTGCCAGGTGGAAAGGAGGAGGAAAGGCTTGACCACCCCTGGGCATCGGTCTCATTGAACGCTATGCCAGAGGGAGCGAGGGAAGGGGTTCCACAGGGGACCTAACTCCGAGACTCACCTGGTGGGGCCTTGGATGCTGATCATGCCCAGCTCTTCTGACCGGTCGATCAACTGGCACTGAAAGTGCTTCTCCTGCAGCACCCTCCGGATGTGTGACCAGTTGTACTGGGTAGCAGCGCCCCCAATAGCCAGGTAGTAGCCATCCCCTGAAAAGGATGAGAGTCACGTTGGCAAGTGCCTCAGCCCCTGGAAGCTGTGGGTTGTGGTGCCAGCGAGCCCAAGGGAAGGGGGGCGCACAGAGCTCCTGTTCTGTTGCTGGCTGGTTGATCGATTGATCGATTGGCTGAATTCATCCCCAGCACAACGCAGTTTACAAGGGATGCTCTTGCTGACAACTGCACAACATCCTTAAATCCTGGGTGCCCACAAGGCCTCCTGGCTGCCCACTTTTAGATCGGGAGGCCCAGGCAGAGCCTCTGCAGAGCTGCCAAAAGCCAAACACCCTCTTTCCCAACCAGGCAATCCAAATTTGGCATTTAATGACGTGTTATAGATAAAAGTCACCTTCCCTTGACCAAGAGGTCACCCTGCTGACCTCCCACCTGCCAGAAACTGGACTCCTGCAATACGCCTCTACATGGGGCTGCCCTTGAAAAGAGCCCAGAAGCTTCAGCTGGGAGACAAGGCAGTGGAGCGAGCAGTTAAGTGCGCTCCTCGAGCAGCACACCTTATACCTCTGCTCCGCAGGTTGTCTTGGTCACCGGTTTGCTTCTGGTCCAATTCAAGGTGCTGGCTTGGCCTTTAAAGCTTTTCACTGCAGGCGACCGGGCTCCCTCTGCCTGGTCGCATTCGCCCACTTGCTGGATCGGGCAGAGCTACAGATGCCATCAGGCATGGCCCATGGAATGCCCTTCCCTCCAAAATCAGACTGGCTCTTTTTCAGTCTATCCATCAGGTTCTGGCTCCATTATCAGGCCTGGGGCTGCCAGGTGACCTCGGCCATTTTCATCCTGGGGTTTGCGTTTTTGCTTTTTTGATAATTATTTATAAAGCTTTTACAGTTTTCTACGTAGGAATGTTACTGATTCTTGTCACCCAGAGTGGTTTTTGGTGACTATATTGCCACTGTGGTGGCGCAGTGGTCAGAGGGCAGGACTGCAGGCTCCTTCTGCTGACTGACGGCTGCCTGCAATTGGGCAGTTCGAATGTCACCAGGCTTCAGGTTGACACACCCTTCCGTCCTTCTGAGGGTCAAATGAGGACGCAGATTGTTGGGGGCCAGAGGCTGACTCTGTAAACCACTTAGAGAGGGCTGTAAAGCCATGGGAAGCGGTATAGAAGTCTAAGAGTTATTGTTATGTCTATCTGTCAGTCTATCATCCATCCATCCATCCATCTATAGCTATCTATCAGCAGCTGTGGTGTTGCAGTGGTTAGAATGCAGTATTGCAGGCTAACTCTGCCGACTGCCAGCAGTTCAATTCTCACCAGGCTCCAGGTTGACTCAGCCTCCCGTCCTTCTGAGGTGGGTCAAATGAGGACCCAGATTCTTAGGGGCAAAAGGCTGACTCTGCAAAGCGCTTAGAGAAGGCTGGGAAGCACTGGAAAAGCAGGATATAAGCCTAAGGGCTCTTGGTCTATCAATTGGATTGAAACACAAATAACTTCCGCTTTTCCAATCGGCCCAAAGCGATTCGGGGTTGCCACAAAACCCCGGGTTGCAATATGTCCAAAGCCAGGAATGGAAGCCAGATGTGATGTGGCCTCTCCCTTGAAGAGCGCTCTCAGTATGGGCACAAGGGGGAAGCACAGCCTGGGGCCCCTCTCCTCTTTTCCTTCTTCCCCTTCCTCAGCGGGGCCAGCATGAGGCCCGAACGCTGCTTCTCACCTGCCTCAGCCACCCCCACAAGCACCGGGAGGAGGGGGCTCGGCCGCGTCTCTCCTCTGCTGCGTTCCCCGATAATTGGCCCTCATAAAACTCAGGAGGCCTCGCTCTAATTGCCTGTCAAGCGGAAGCCTCTCTGGGTTGGCAGCTCCGGCACCCAAAATAACGATGGCTTGGCAGGATCTGCCTCTGGAGCGCTAATCAGATCCCTTTCTCCCACCCGTCAATCTCAGGCAGAGATTGTCAGATTCCCCGGCTCAACCGTGGCAGAGCCCGCCAGGAGCTGCAAACACAAAAAAGAAGAAAAGAGCCGGAAGTCTCTTGTCGGGGCAAACTGGGGGGAAAGGACGAGAGGGCTCCCTTCTTCTGCCCACCTGCCGATTCTCTCCTCCAAATGCTCAGGAAGGACTTCCCACGGGTCAGGTAGGCAGGCTCAGGGGTCCCTAGGAGTCTGGAGAAGCCCTTTGAGGGGCAGCAGAACCTGTAACCGATAACTTGACAGCCCGTTGGAGCCCCCTCTCTGGGTCTTCAACTCACACCAAGGAGCACCAGGCTCCCCTCTTTCCTGAGACTCGAGCGCCCTTCCTGCAAGGCGCCTCTGTTCCCTTCCACCTCCTTCAAGCTCCATGCTAAGCTCAGAAGGCATTTCCAGCAGCTTCGAACCCCAAGGTTTTGTAGTAGTTGTTCATCATTGAATGACCCTGTAATCCCTTGCATTGGGGTGGCGTCAGGGCAATTGAATGGAGCGGAGCGTTTACTGGCCGGATGCCCTTCTTGTCACCAAGGCGGAGTTTCTGCAACAGATACATTCTCATGGTGCCCAGAGAGAGAAAGATCAGCCTCTACCTAGGATCGAACTCTCCGCCTGCCGATGGTGAGGCGAGAGCTCCAAGACGCAAAAGGTCTCCCAAAAGAGCAGAGGGCCTTTTGGCCCAACTGAAGGAGGACAGCCATTCTGTGGCTTGTCTTCACTACGCTTCCCTTCCCTGCTCCTTGGTTCCTCTGGGTGTAGAGATGGGAGTATCTTGGGGGGAGGGGGGGTCCTGCCTGTGGGAAGCTAAAGGCGGTTGTGATCAGACCAGGGGGCAGAAAGCATGAAGGGAGCCTCCCTCCCTCATCTGAGCTGGAGAGGAGCAGGGACCTCCCCCCTTAGCACCTCCAGAGCTGCCTGTTTGGGGAGAGACCCCGAGGAAGAGGCCAGAGGCTCCCTCCTCCCCAACCAGGTGCCCCTGACCCACAGACTCCGCCAGCCCAGCAAAGACATTTCAGTGCAGGGGAGGGATGAGGGGGGTCCGTCACCTTCAAAGGCAGGAGCCAGGGCTGAGTCTTGGGGGCCCGGCTCAATCGGACTCACGGTCAGATCACTTTCCACTCCCCCGTCCTTGTTCAGCATGCAGGTGTAGACGGTGGTTCCTGGGGAAAGAGAATCGGGGGCCCATCAGGCTTCGGGGAGGGAGGGAGGGAGCAGAGGGGGAGGAAACTGCCCCCCCAGGCCTTCCCCTGCCCTTGCATCCCCTCCGGCTGCAACCTTCCCAGCACCCGGTCTGTGGCATCGGTGACACCGGATAGGCAGCATTTAAGCAGGACCCCTGCCAGGGTTTGCCCCCTCTTCCTGCCAGCCGCAGCGATCTGGAGGTCCCTCCAAGGCAGCCCTCTGGGCCAGCCGGGCCTTCGGGCGTGCAGTTAGGTGGCAAGCGGTGTGCCCTCTCGGGTCTCTGGCGCCAGGCCATGAGGCCCTCTCCTCCTCCCGGCCTCCTCCCGGCCTCCCAGGAAGAACCAAGGAGGGGCCAGGCTGAGAAAGGCCGCCTCCCCCCACCCGCCTGCAGGCAAGACGCACCAGCTTCATTCAGAAGCCCCCTCAAATGCCAAACCCTCTTGCCTGCTCAGCCAGCTCTGGCCGTCTTTCAAAACTGTGCCAACCTGCTGGAAAGACCTGTGAAGATGCCCGTCCTGAAGAGCTGCAGCCCAGGAGGGCGAGGCCCACGTGTGCCATGACGAAGGGGTCACCCTGGGACTGGGAAGGGCTGGCTTTGAGTCCTTCCTCCACCTGTAGAAGATTCTCCAGAGGCGGCCAATCCCCCCTCCCCTTCTCAGGGACTTGGGGGTGAGTTTGCAGCCCTCCCCTTAGGGAGCAGCGCCAATTCCTTAGGGGCCAAACTGAGCTGGGGCAGGCCGGTCCAGCTGACCCCAGGTGATCCTTGGTCCGTCTCCAGGATCTCTCCAGGACCCCTCCGAACCCTGCTGGCTGAGCTCAAGCAAAGGATGCAGAGAGCTGGCAGGGGGGTGGGGGGACTGGCCTCCATGGAAGACTCAGCCCAAGGCAGGGGTCTCGGGGCCTGGGGAGGAAGAGGCCCTACCTGGGGGCTTGCGAACATCAGCCGTGAAGAGCCAGTCGGCCGCCTTCCTGGCATCCGGACCCAGCAGGTAGAATTTGCCAAAGTACGACATGTCAAAGACGGCCAGAGCATTTCGGCAGCTCAAGCATTCCTTCCTGATCTGAAAATGCAGGCACCGCCAGGGTGGGTGAGGGGCCGCGCAAAGACCCCCTCCCCCTCTTTGGGATACCCTCTGCCCGTCTCCCCCGAGGCTCCTCTGCTCTGCGCCCCCCCTGAACCCCCAGCTCCACACGGGGAGCCGGAATTGCTCCCTTTGCCCCCTTCCAGCCCCATGGGAAAGCAGCTGGAGGAGGGCGGAGGGTCTGCAGGGACCTGAGGGCACCCTCTCTCTGGCAGCAGCCAAGCGGGGCCCTGACTGGGAGGGAGGGGAGGGCCTTCGTGTCCTGAGTCTGCCTTGCCCACCTGGGGAACCCCTGAGCCCACTCACCGTGCTGTGATGGGGAGGGAAGTCGAAGGTGTATTCCTCGGAGAGCAGCTGGCGGTAGGCATCCTCCTCACAGGGTGGGTGGCCATAAGCCCCGTAATAGTTGTAGTCCGGCACCTGGAGGGGCACATGGGCAGCAGCCTCAGCCCCTCCCCCCTGCAGAGGCGCCCTGGGGAGGGGCGGAAAGCCAGGCACCACCGTGCTGCGGGTGAGGGGGGGGCTGTAGGGGGGGGAGCTCAGCCTGACTGAGCCAGGGAGGGAGGGAGGGAGGGGGCAATTGGAGTGGACGTCCTGGGTGGGATGTAGCCTGGCCACATGGCTTCCGCTCTGGCCTGCACTCCTGGGATCTCCATTGATCAGAATCCAAGTCTAGCTTGGCTGTCTAGAGATTGGCGAAGATGCTCTCTCCGGCTGCGGCGAGGGAAGGTCATCTCAGCTGGTGGAGTTGTGGCCCTTCCTTCCTTCCTTCCTTCCTTCCTTCCTTCCTTCCTCAGGGCTGCCAACCGCTGGGAGGGCAATGGCCCAATGAGTCCAGGGCAGAAGAGGACAATGGGCCCAGGAGGCTTGAGCAGGCAAGGCTCCCCTTGATGGGCCGCCTGCCTTCCTCCGCGTCCGTCTCTCCCCGTGGCTGGGCCAGAGCAGAGCCGCCTTCTCCGTACTTGAACGGAGGCTCCTGAGGGGGAAGCAGGTCCCTCCCTCCCCAGCCTTGGAAGAGACCCTCCCCCCCTCCCCCGAGGCTTACCGGCGCTTTGCCCACTGGGTTGAACCAGCCCGGCCTCTCCCAGCCGTGTCTCTCCTGGAAGACGCAGCCCTGAAGCAGCAGCTCCTGTGGACAGAGGGGAAAGCGGGGTGAGCACCTGGGGAAGCCCCCCCCCCTTCCTCTGAGAAGGAATTCACACCCAAAGCCTCCATCCCCTGCTCCACCAACAGCCCCTCTCCCTCTGCCCCAGCCCACCCTTTGGTTGCAGCCGGTTGGAGGTCTGGCCCAAGACAGAGCCAGGGACCCCTTCTCTGAAGGAGGACTCTCAAGGACTGGGGGGCTCTGCTCCACAGGAGAGGATTCTCTGGGGACAAACTGCCAGGTTGCTTCTCGCACCCAGGGCTGCCCGCCCAGACCGCTCCCAGGCTTCAGTCGCCCGTGCGGCTCAGGCTACAGCAGGAGGACCAGGCCAGGTGGGTCTCTCCATGCCCACCCCTTGCCATCCCCCGTCTCTTTGTAGCTCCGTTCCCTGGGAGACCCCGGGCGCTCCACCTAGTGTCCCAGGCGCCTGGCTGGGGAAGATGAGCCCCCATCCGTGTCTACCAGAGACAGAACCAACATGGCTCCCTCTGCTTGGCCCTCCTAGGCTGGTGAAAGCAGAAGTGGCCAGTTCCTCTGCCCAGAACTGAGCCAGGGACAAAGGAGACGAAACTCTGGCCCGTTTCCTGCAACGCCTGTGCCTTGAGGCACGGGCCAGAGAAACGGAGGGGCAGGAACAGGTTGCTTTGGGGTCAAGAAAATGAAGTGGGACGCAAGGGAGCCTCACGGAGGAGACCCAAACGCCAAGTCCTTCACCCGCCAACCTCCCACAAGCAGAAAGCTGTGGGCACCTGGGGCAGTGCCAGGGCAATGGGATTTCCCCCTTTTGCAAAAAGCTTCAGGAGCAACTCTGAAGTGGGGGGAGGGTAGGAGCCTTCGACTGGGAGGGGAGAAAAGCTGGTGGAGGGCTGGTCTCCTGGCTGGGGCTCAGCTGATCCTGTCCAGAAGAGCTCCACGTTCTTCCGCTGCCCCACATTTGGCTCTGGCGGCCCAGAAGCGGAGCCTTCCCCACCCCCCACCCCCAATGCCCCTTGGCTTCACTGAACCCAGGCTCTCTAGATCAGGGGTCTCCAACCTTGGCAACTTTAAGACTTGTGGACTTCAACTCCCAGAATTCCTCAGCCAGCTTTGCTGGCTGAGGAATTCTGGGAGTTGAAGTCCACAAAATGTTGCCAAGGTTGGAGACATCTGCTCTAGATCAAAGGCCAGGGCCAGAGTGTCTCTGGGCATGGGAAGAGTGCCTCAGGGCTCTGGGGTTAGCAGTGCTATGCCTGAGGCATGTGATGCGCCCGGCAACCCCGGGCTCACCTCATACAGAGGGTCCTTCCTCAAGTTACGCCCGGCCAGGGGCTCATCGTAGGGGAACACGATGGAGTAGTTCTTGGCATACGACTCGTGGCTCCTCTCTCGGATCCAGCGGCTGTTGCCGGTGAGGAAACGGTGAAACCTCCTGAAAAGAGAGGTGGGCCTCATTACCACGGTTGGGGGAGGAGGGAGGCGTGGGACAACCAGCACCTGGGAGCCTCCAAGGAAAGCAGCTGGACCCCAGAATGACATCCACAGATCCATCCCACAGGACCGTCTGAAGGGTGGATCTCTGGGGAGGGTGGGGGGAGCCTTAGTGGGGATCTGGCAGGAACAGATTCGGATGGCTTAAGGATCACTAGCTGCCCCACCACAAAGGGAACTGGGAAAGTTCAAGGGAAGCCCTACTAAGCCCGGGTTCCCCCCGATCCCTCCTTTATCCCCAGCGGCTGTGGAGAGGCTGCTCTGTGAAATCTGGTGGCCTTTGGAAAACCAGATCCGGATCTTCCTCAGCTCCCACCCTCCTCTTGGCGCACTGTGACTCGGAGCAGGAGCCACTTGGAGTTCCACCTCCTGCCCACCGACCTCCCCGAAGACCAGCAGGTCCCGTGCTCAGAAGGACAGATTCCGGGTGGCACCCTGGGACTTCCGCCACTGGCAGCGGGGCTAAAGGGCCCATCTCCATCCCACGCATCGGAGGGCTCCGTTTCCTGCCCCCCCACCAGCTGCTGGGGCAGCAGGGGAAGTGATGCGGTCCACTCAAGGCCTGGGCAGAAGGGGGGCTGCACACAAATTGCACCCACCCAGTGCAGCAACAGCATTTGCCCCACCCCCTTCCCCTCCCCACCAGATTAGGGACCGGCCCTGTCTTTGCTTGGCAGGAGAAGAGCAAGGAGCCTCTGCTCACCTGATGTCATAGCTGAACATGTCCATCTCCGGATGTCCGTGGACAATCCAGTGGGCCAGTTCCTTCCCACAGCCTCCTCCGAGCATCATTCCTGTGGAAAGGGAGGGCCGGAGGTCAGAGGGCGCACCTCCTGCCCACTCTTTGCCGTTAAAGTCCAGGCCGCTTCTTTGGCTGGACCACTCTGGTTGCCCTAGACCAGGGGTCTGCAAAGTCGGCTCTTTTAAGACTGGTGGACTTCAACTCCCAGAATTCCCCAGCCAGCATAGCTGGCTGGGGAATTCTGGGAGTTGAAGTCCACCAGTCTTAAAAGAGCCGACTTTGCAGACCCCTGGTCTAGGGCAACCGAAGGTCTGCTTTACCTCCACGTGGAAGAAAGCGATTTCCTGACAAATCTTGCAGGGTCCTCACTTGCTTCTAAGCTCGGAAGGCCCTTCCAGCTTGCAAATGTATTTAAATGTGACCTTTACAGGCGGCAGCTTTCCACCGGGGGGGGGGGGGGGGAGGGGGCTACGTGGCCACCTGAAGGAGGAGAAGCTGCAGGAGATCAAATTAACCCGAAGCTCAAATAAGGGCTGAGGAAAGCGGAGGAGATCCCCACCCGGTGGAGAACCACCAAGAAACGCCCCTCATTGCCAGGGAAAACCCAGCTCAAACTCAGCCCTTCACCCCCTCCGAGGGTGGGGCAGGAAGCAATGAGCGTAGGGGCAGCTAGGAGAGGCAAGGCCAAGGGCCAAGGGCAGGCGCTGCTTCTGCACAGCAAGGCCTTTGGAAATAGGGTGTGTGTGTGTGTGTGTGTTTGTGTGAGGGGGGGCTCTCCCAAATTCTCTGGCAGGTTGAGGGTGCCGAGTTGGGAGAGGTTTTTGCATCAGGAGCAGCTCTGGTCTCTGGGTCAGCCACAAGGCTGTGGGGTGGGGTGACCAATGGGGAGCCGTTGACCAACTGTGCCAAGCGCATTTAGTTAACTGGGGTGTTTCCCTTATGCAGCTCTCTCTCTCTCTCACCTACTACGCTCTTCTCGGGTGTGACAATCCCCAGCAAAGCCCTCTTCCACCTCCTCTCCCAACACCCCCAGCCCATCTCACTCGGACCCAAGAGCTCTGCCCTGCATGAGGTTGCCCTTGTTGCTCCTGTTCCCCTCTTGTCCTCCTCTTTCCCCCACCAGAGGGTCCTGGGCAACCCCTGGCGACCCCCTTCTTACGGACTTGGGCTGATTGCTTTCTATGGCCAGAGCCAGGCAGGGGCGCATTTCCCCAACCGTCCTGCCTGCTGGGGAGGCTGCTGGGCTTCCTTGAGGGCTTCCTCCTTACCGGCACTGTTGAAGCCACATCCCAGGAAAAAGCCACGGACCTCTGGCGCTTCTCCCAGGAGAGGTTTATGGTCTGCAGTGAAGGATTCTGAGGCAGGGAGGGGGAGAGAGGGGGGGGGGATTAAATGTGGCACAGCTTTAATCCTGAGTACTAATGCTGCAACTTTAGATATGGTACGTATGCGCACCAAGAGTCAGACCCATGTCAAGAAGTGCAGAGTTCTCTAATTCATGGGAATGAAAACTCTCTCCCTCTCCCTCCCTCCACCCCCCTCTCTCACATACATAACATAAAGATATGGATTTCTCTCTGGAAAGACCATGCTTGGAACACCAAAGACCAGTGCGCAACTCAAGTGCGGAAGAGGAAATAGTGGGGGTAGGGAGAAGAGGTGGGTATGGGTGTGAGAGTGAGAGAGAGAGAGAAAGGAGAGAGGAGAGAGAGAGAGAGAGAAAGGAGAGAGAGAGAAGTGAGTGAGAGAGAAAGGAGAGAGAGAGAAAGGAGAGAGAGAGAAGTGAGTGAGAGAGAGAGAGAGAAAGGAGAGAGAGAGGAGTGAGAGAGAGAGAGAAAGGAGAGAGAAGTGAGTGAGAGAGAGAGAGAGAGAAAGGAGAGAGAAGTGAGAGAGAGAGAGAGAGAAAGGAGAGAGAGAGAGAGAGAAAGGAGAGAGAGAGAAGTGAGTGAGAGAGAGAGAGAAAGGAGAGAGAGAGAAAGGAGAGAGAGAGGTGAGAGAGAGAGAGAGTGAGAGAGAGAAAGGAGAGAGAGAGAGGAGAGGGAGAGAGAGAGGGAGAGAGAGAGGGAGAGGGAGAGAGAGAGAGAGAAAAGCACCTGCCCACCTGTACCTCCCACTGCTGGCCGTGGGGCTGCAGAGAAAAGCTGGCGGCCCCTTCGTCCACCCCAAATGTCCTGGGCCTCCCCCTGTCTCTGCCTCTTCCTCAGGGCAACGCTTATTATTTTAGAGCTCAAAAAATACGCCTCCTTGAGAGTCCTTGGCAAAAAACCTCCCCTAATTGCCCTGAAAATACTTGACGGAGTTGTTCATATTTTTAAAAACTCTCTCCCCAAAAAAAGGCCATCTTTTTCTTACTTAACCGCTTCCTTAATTCCAAGAAAGTACCGTTTTGCATTTTTCCCCTTCAGCTGAATATTTATTTCACGATGACTAATAGAGGAAAGTAAGAGGCTTAAAAAAGCTGATTCAGTTTCTGCCGGTAAAGTCTTCTTAGTTTGGGGATTGAACTGTGAGAAAAGGTGAGCTATAAATATTCCGCCGACATCAAACTTCTCCGGCTGAAGCTCAGCTCCCTTCAGCGCAGGCGGCTTTCTTCGTCCTTGTTGACATCTGGAAGGGCAGCTGTCAGTCACCCAAAGCAGCAGCGTGGTGGAAGAAGCAGGCGGCCGGGAGACGGAGCGGGAACCCAGGCGAGCGGGGGGACCTTCCCAGAGCTTCCCTCCCTTTGGGGACCACTCCCCACCAGGGGAAAACAACCCCGCCTCGTCCTTCTCCCCTTTCCATCTTCAGCCCCCTCTCTGGATGAATCGCTCCCTGGCTGATCTTCCCCCTGGTCTCCAGCACCTTCCAGCCATGTTCTGCCTCTTCTCCACTTTGCCAGGGCTTAAAGGAAGGGGAGGAAGCTCCTGGCTGAGGTCTGTGGCCACCACAGGAGGCCTGATGCCCAGAACGTCTCCAGAAATCCTTGGGTGGATTCCATACCTCCCTTCAAAACCTAGTAGAATTCCAGAATGGCTCCCGGGGGGGGGACGACAAGGACCCCTGCCAGGAATACTATTGCTTGGGCCAAGTGAGGGTCCCTCCTCTTCCTCCTGGTGACCCATAGAGATCTACGACCGGAGGGCGGCCTCATCCCCATCAGGTGACCGGGCACCCTGGTCTCAGGCAGTGATGATCCAGTCAATAATAGCCATAGCACTTAGATTTATATATCGCTTTACAGTGCCCCACAGCCCTCTCCAAGTGGCTTACAGAGTCAGCATATTTTACCCAACAATCTGGGTCCTCATTTTACCCACTTCGGAAGGACGGGAGGCTGAGTCAACCTTGAACCTGGTGAGACCCAAACTGCCAAATTGCAGGCAGCCGGCAGTCAGCAGAATTAGCCTGCAGTCCTGCACTCTAAGCACTGCACCACCTCGGCTCTTTGCTTTGCAGGCCCTCTGCCCTCCTCAGAGTCTTCCAAGGATCCCGATTTCTGGCCCTTCTTCCCAGAGAGTCTGGAAAATCCCATTTTTTCCTAATACATTCCCACCAGGAGTTAAACATAAGAGGCCCAATAATATTATTGCAGTGATCCAGTTATTCTTGTAGCAGCTCTGGTCCATCTGCTCCTTTGATGAGGTAGATTTGCGGCTGCCCTTGTGGTAGTAAACAAGCTACACGCTGCATCACCGCATATAGCGCACGGGCATATTGCCTGCCTGTGCATCATTGTCGAAGCTGTATTGCACAACCAGAATCCAGGTGCCTCCTCCTTGCCTCCCACACAAGCTACGCAGCCAAGACTAGAATGGAGCCTATCAAGAGACCAATGAATCAGCTGTGAACCGTCTTTAGTTCCTGCTTGGCAAAACAAGACGTTTCCATCTGAAGAACTTGGACCATTTGTCCTCTGGCATACATGACAGGAACAGAGATGTCTTCTCCCACAAAGAAATGACGGCAACTCATCATACAAATATAAGAGCTGGCAAGGCGAAGGCCCACAAGGACCCAGTTCCTGTCCAAGATGGGTTTTCTGCACCATCATTGGGGGCAGAATTCCTCAAGTGAAAAGAGTCCAACTGAAAGGCTCCATGCAGAACTTAACCGAATAACAGAGTTGGAAGGGACCTTGGAGGTCTTCTAGTCCAACCCCTGCTTAGGCAGGAAACCCTACACCACTTCAGACAAATGGCTAGCCAACTTCTTCTTAATAACTTCCAGTGATGGAACATTCACAACTTCTGGAGGCAAGGAGTTCCACTGGTTAATTGTTCTAACTGTCAGGAAATTTCTTCTTAGTTCTAAGTTGCTTCTCTCCTTGATTAGTTTCCACCCATTGCTTCTTGTCCTGCCCTCAGGTGCCTTGGAGAATAGCTTGACTCCCTCTTCTTTGGGGCAACCCCTGAGATATTGCTATTGTGTCTGCTCTAATTCTTCTCTTCATCAAACTGTACATACCCAGTTCCTGCAACCGTTCTTCATATGTTTTAGCCTCCAGTCCCCTAATCATCTTGGTTGCTCTTCTCTGCACTCTTTCCAGAGTCTCAAACATCTTTTTTACAGCATGGCGGCCAAACCTGGATGCGTTATTCCAAGTGTGACCTTCCCAAGGGATTACAAAAGTGGTATTAACCCTTCACGTGATTCTGATTTTGTCCCTCTGTTGATGCAGCCTAGAACTGGGTTGGCATTTTTGGCAGCTGCTGCCCACGGCTGGCTCAGATTTAAATGGTTGCCCACTAGGACTCCAAGATCCCTCTCCTAGTTACAGCTATTGAGCGAGGCACCACCGATACTGTCCCTGTGCTTTTTGAGAGAAGTCGGAAGAAGTTGACGGCACAGAAACTGTCTTCAGTGAGAGAAGGAGCATCAGGTGAGGACTGGAGAGGCAGGAGATCCTGGACCAAAGGAGAGTTCCTGCCCCCACTGGGCAAGAGGGAGCAGCATCGGAAGCAGCTCAGGGCGACCATCCTGAGTTCTGCCAGCGGAGGAGAGAGGAGCCTTTGGGCAAGAGGTCGGCAGGAGACACCTGAGGGGTGACTGGAGAAGAAACCAGCGAATGGAGGCCACTGAGAGGAACCAGGCTGGGCTGAAAGTCTGTGGAAATTCTCCGTCCTCCAAGGTCAGGGCTGTCCCGTTTTGCTTCTCACCCAAGAAGCTTCTTCAGCTCTGACTGGATGGTGGAGAATGGAAGTTTTTATATTCCGTACAGGCAGCTGGTCCTTTGCATCCTTCCATTCCCCACTATCCCGTCAGAGCTGAAGAAGCTTCTTGGATGAGAAGGGAAACGCCTTCAAAGAAAACCCCCCAGAAAGTCCAGTTGCCTCTTGAAAAAGCCCCTTGAGGACAGCCATGACCTTGGAGGACGGAGAATCTCTACGGGCTTTTAGCTGTGCAATTTGGGATGGACATCCTTGGAATGGGGTGGGAGGAGGAATGGATTTCCAGAGGGGAAAAATTGCAGACTCCAGGAACCAGGAGAACCACTCAGGTGACCCTTGAGGACACCTCCAAGGGCTTCAAGGACCAACTGTCCAGCTGCAAAGGACCAGCTGTCTGCAAGGAGTGTAAATCCTTCCCTTCCCCACCATCCATTCAGAGCTGAAGAAGCCTCTTGGATGAGAAGCGAAACGTCTTCAAAGAAAAACCAAGAAAGTCCAGTGGCCTCCTGAAAAAGCCCCTGTGGGACATGCTGGGCTGAAGCTCAGACATGAGGCCTGCCCTGAAGAAGCACCAGGGCAAAAGACAAGACCTGACAGTGAAGGCAAGGCCAGCGTCCCGGGGGAACACCAGGAGGCGACTAATGCAGCAGCCAAGACAGGACATGACAAGAGCCACAGCGGTGCAGTGCAGGCTAATTCAACCATCTGGCAGCAGTTCGATTCTCACCAGCTCAGGTCTGACTCAGTTTTCCATCCTTCCAAGGTCCATAAAATGAGGACCCAGATTGTTGGGAGCCAGAGGCTGACTCTGAAAGCCGCTTAGGAAGGGCTGTAAATGACTGTGAAGAGGCATATAAGTCTAAGGGCTGTTGCTATTTCCTTCAACCCATGACAGCTCAGCAACAGGCAGCTCGGCCGCGCTCCTAGGTTCCACACGAGCTTCCTGGAGACACGAGGGAGAGACGCTTGCCCCGTTCCCCACTCCTTTTGCAGGCCAAGCAGCCTCTTGTTTGCTGGGGCTCCTCCCCCGAGGCCATTCCCACGTGCCGTGATGACCAGGGCCTGACCGCAGGTATTCCGGTGGAAGAGCGGCCATCTAGGAGAGCCATTCTCAAAGAGATGGGATGTGTGTCCCACCCTAAAAGGCCTGGCCTGAACCGCTGAACCTCAGAGGGCAGCCTGGGCAGGCAAAGGTGGTTCACCTGGAGAGCCCATCAGTCTCGAAGTTCAGTGGGCCACCAATGTTGTCTGGGGCCCGGCTGAAGGCCTAGGCCAGGGATGTCCAAACTTGGGAACTTTAAGAGTTGTGGACTTCAACTCCCAGAATTCCCCAGCCAGACATGGCAGCTCCCAAGTTTGGACATCCCTGGCCTAGGCGAACCTGCCTCTCTCAGGACTTTCTCCCCCAGGATGGCCCAAGAGGGGGAGAATCAGTGGGTCTCGGCGGCTTTGTCTTTTAGGAAGGTCAGAGAGGCGCCCTAACTCTGGTTAGCCGGAGGGGCCGTTGATCCTCCCTTGTGAAACGATGGGCTTCAATGTCAGGGAACAACTTTATACAAGGTTCGGAAGTGCCGAAAGAATAAACAACAGCAAAATAAACAAACAAATAAATACAGGTAGTCCTCAATTTACAATCCCAATTGGACCCGACATTTCTTTGCTAAGCGAGACAGTGGTTAAGTGAGTTTTGCCTTATTTTACGACCTTCCTTGCCACCGTTGTTAAGCGAATCGCTGCAATTGTTGACATGGTTGTTAAGTGAATCTGGCTTCCCCATTGACGTTGCCTGTCAGAAGGTTGTAATAGGTGATCATGCGAACACTGCGGCCTTCATAAGGAGGAGTCAGTTGCCCAGCGTCTCTGGGGAGTGGTGGCGCAGTGGTCGGAGTGTGGTACTGCAGGCTCCCTCTGCTGACTGCTGGCAAACTGCAATTTGGTACTTTGAGTCTCACCAGGCTCCAGGTGGACTCAGCCTCCCGTCCTTCCCAGGTGGGCCAAAGGAGGAGCCAGTTTGTTGGGGACCAGAGGCTGACTTTGTAAACCGCTGGAAAAGCCCTGGGAAGCGGTAGAGAAGTCTAAGGGCCGTTGCTATCTGGATTTTGATCATGTGACTATGGGGATGTTGCAAACATTGCAAGCATGAGAAACAGCCATGACACTTTTTTTTTAGTGCTGTTGCAATTTTGAACAGTCGCTAAATGAACTGCTGTAAGTCAAGGACTACTTGGGATAGTAAACAAGTGTTGCCATCTCAGAGACCTGGGTTGACACAAGCGGAAGGGTCTCAGCAGGCAGCCACGCTTGGTTCTCGTGCTACACCCCAAAAACCTCAGATCTGTGCTAGAATCTGCTGATTCTGAACCTGGGGAGGCAATCCCCCCCCCTAAAGCCGTCTTTCAGGGTGCCTGTCAAACCCCACATCCATCAACCCATCAGCCGCCTCTCCTGCTGAGGCCTCTGTCTCTTCCAGAGCCGCTCAGTGGAATTTACGTGGAATTTACAGGGAAGCAAAAACAGTCAACGCTTACAAAACATGTTAATTGCTTCCATTACCAGCCAGAGACGCACAGATTGCTCCCACTGGAGACCTGGAGAGGATTTCTTTCAGGCTTCCTGGCGTTCTCTTCTGAGGAATGGGGGCTTCGATCCCATCATTTAGCATATAAGGTGGAATTATGAACGAAGAAGCGAACTCCCTAAGGACGTTCAGCTGGCAAGGACAGAGGCCTGCCTCAACAGTCTGTGAAAGCCCCTGAAAGCCACACTCCTGGCTGGGCTGAGTTGAGAGGGCTGGGCTTTTGGGGTTCCTGCAACTCAGTGGCTTCCTGCCCATTTCAGCTTTCACCCCACAGAAAATGCGAGGACTGGCAAACAGAATGACAGGGGTGGAGGGAGCATCCGACTAGTGGGCTCCTCCTCGTCTCTCCTGAGCTTCTCCTATGCCCTTTCTTCCTCTGCCTCTCTGGTGGCCAAGTGGACTTCTTCCCCAGTCCCAAAACAATTGCCCAGAGGAGGACAGGTTGCACAAGCAGCTCAGCAACTAACAGAGCCAAGAGCTTCCATCTGTTCTTTCATTCTCTCTTCTTCCAAGAGATGTAGAGATACACGGATGAGAACTGAAAGTCCACCAGTAACATCAGCCAACCCAAGGTGGGTTATTGGAAATGGAGCTGAAAGGTACAGGGCCCAAACTTCTGTGCAGCTTAATTCCATAACTTCGTGACAGCAGTGAAGAATTATCAAAACAACCTCTGTTTACCAAAGCCCCCAGCCGTAAATGAGATTGTAAAGAGTAAAAAAAAAAAAAAAATCATCACGTTGAAGGAGGTTTCCCCTCCTCTTTCAAGGAAATTCTTAATATTGTGGATACTTTTATGAAGTCTGGGGTTCCTTACCTGGTCCGCAGACAGTTGATTTAATTCCAGTTTGCTCCAGGGCTGGGACTCGGTTGATGGCACCATCGATATGCTGTGTAAATATATCCCAGTCCAGATTGAAGAGACCAAAAGCAAAATCGTCCGACACCTGCAAGAGCAAAATTCACATTAGGCACCAATTACAACATGTCAGCCGCCAGAAGACGGATAAGGTGGCAAGTCACAGATCAGATTCCACCCCTGCTCCATCCCGGCTTTTGAGACTCACGTTCTTCTCCAAACTGTTAATGCTGCCTGAACTCAGCACCATTATTGCTTTTTTTAAAATAAAATATTTTAAAACATACAAAAACAAACAAAACATAAAATATAAAATCCTCATCAATTACATATAGCATGTCGTTTGGCTACAAGATTTTTGTGCTTCCATATTTTCAATCACAAAATATCCATCAAATATAGATCAATACATCCCTATCCTTATGTATCATATATTCAGTTAATAATTAATATTCCTTCAAAGATTATTCCCTTACATCCTTAATTATCCATTTAATAACAATATAACTTTACGTAATCACTTATCTCATTCTATTATTTTTACAATACGAATACGAAAGAATTTTCCAACAGTCTATATTTATGCATCATTACTTTCTATTATGCATACTATCACCAATCATCCATCAAATATACACGTATTCATTATTATACTTCATATATTCAGCCACAGATGTTATTCCTTCATTTTTAAACAAAGTATTTGAAATATTCAATTCATATATATATGTGTGTGTGTGTGTGTGTGTTAGTTTTATGAGCTGAACTAACACACATATCTAAAAAATTTACACAACGTAATTTCATGGTTCTCTGTCTAGATGGTCTCTGGTGATGAGCCAAAAGGCAGAGAGGGAAACAGTATGTCTCCTCCCTTAATGGGGCCCTAACAGGAAGTTGTGAAAACAACTATTACTTCTTGTCCTGCCCTCGGGGGCTTTGAGGAACAAGTCAACGTCCTCATCTCTGTGACCGTTATCATGTCCCCCGATCCTTCTCTTCGGGATGCTAGACACGCCTAGTTCCCTCAACCATTCAACCTCTGATTTAGCCTCCAGCCCCCTTCATCATTCCCTTTCTTGCCCTTCTGGAGCAAGTCTCTCCAGAGGCTTCTCTTTGGTATCACCGCGACCAGAACTGGACACCTTAGCGTTCCAAGTATGGCCCCCTATCAGTTCTTCCGAGGATCCCGAATGTCCAGCCTTCTCCCAGACTCTGTGGAGACCCAGATCCTGGGAATCAGGCTCTGTTTCCTGGGCTGGACAGGAGCTCTTACGCAATGGGTGCTAGATTCCCTCACTTGCTTGGCCTTTGCCAGTTTGCCCTCCAAGGGAGCCTTCGCCCTCAGCTGTCAGCCTGGAGCTTCCGGACAGGAGGGGAGGCTGGAGGCTCTGCTTCCCCGACTAAACCTGGCCGCTCTGATCAATCCGATAAAGCAGGGGTCCCCAACCTTTTTTGCACCAGGGACCGGTTTCATTTTAAAGAAAACTCTGCGGACCGGCTGAGTGGCTCAGCAGTCATGTGACTGGGTGGGCGTGGCCAATTTGGAAAATGTGAAAATCACTTAACAATGGTCTTGGTTAGCAACCAAACTTTTGGGCTCAATTGTGGTCATAAGTTCTCTCTCTCTCTCTCTCTCTCTCTCTCTCTCTCTCTCTCTTTCTTTCCTTCCCTCTTTCTTTCTCTTTCTCTCTCTTTATTTCTTTCTCTTTCTCTCTCTTTCTTTCTCTTTCTCTCCCTCTTTCTCTCATTTTTTCTTTCTTTCCCTCTTTCTTTCTTTATTTCTTTCTCTTTCTCTTTCCCTCTTTCTCTCTCTCTCTCTTTCTCTTTCTCTCCCTCTTTCTCTCTCTTTCTTTCTCTCTCATTTTTTCTTTCTTTCCCTCTCTCTCTCTCTCTTTATTTCTTTCTCTTTCTCTCTTTCTCTTTCCCTCTTTCTCTCTCCCTCTCTTTCTTTCTCTTTCTGTCTCTTTTTCTTTCTTTCCCTCTCTTTCTTTTTCTCTTTCTTTCCTTTGTCTCTTTTTCTGTTTGTCTTTCTCTCTCTCTCTCTTACTTTCTCTCTCTCTCCCACTTTCTTTTTCTTTCTTTCTCTTTCTCTCTTTTTCTTTCTGTCTCTCTCTCCTTCGTCCGCCCATCTCTGTCACTCTGTGTGTGTGCGTGTCTGTCTGTCTGTCTCGCATTCAGGCACTTAATCATTCATTCTGTGCCTGTCTATCTTTCTCTCCCTCCTTCCCTCCGTGTGTGTGTGTGTGTGTGTGACTCTCTCTGATTCCCTCCCACCCTGTCTCTCTCTGTGTCTATGCCTCTCTCTGTCGGGTCTGTCGTCGTCCCGTCCCCCCCCCCCACCGCGGAGTCTCCTCAGCTCGGCTCGACTCGCTCACTAGCCTTAGCCTGCCCCGCCTGGGCGGCCGCTGCCGCACTTGGTCCCTCGTGCGCTCGGTCAGGCTCCTTCCAGGAGCTTGAGAAGGCTCCGTGGGGTGGGGGTGGGGTGGGGGGGAGGAACCTCTGCAGCTCCTGGAAAAAGACGAGTGGGTGGCATGCCGGTTGGGGAAGCTCTGGCGGGACAGGGAGGAAGGGAATCCGCGGGCTGTTTTGCTGCGGCACGCAGGAGTCCCACCGTCGGCTGCCCCCTCCTCCCTCCTCCTTCTCTCCGGCCCTGCGGCCCGGCTCCTATCCAGCCACGGACCGGCACCGGTCCGCGGACCGGGGGTTGGGGACCCCTGCGATAAAGCAATGGCCCGTTCCTCTGTGATTAAATCAGCCCTTCGCCATTAATATTCATGACGACAGAAGCCATCCCACGTCTTCCAAATCAGGGCCAAGTCACCACACTTCACTGCCTCTGAATGGCAGGACTAGGCTGCCCGTCACCTTAAGGAAGGGATCAGCAGAGGTGGGCCAGGACTGCAAGCAAAGGTAGGTTGACCTGTGGTGGCGCAGTGGTCAGAGGGCAGGACTGCAGGCAATTTCTGCTGACTGCTGGCTGCCTGCAATTGGGCAGTTCAAATCTCACCAGGCTCCAGGTTGACTCAGCCTCCCGTCCTTCCGAGGTGGGTCAAATGAGGACCCAGATTGTTGGGGGGCCAAGAGGCTGACTCTGTAAACTGCCGAGAGAGGGCTGGGAAGCACGGTGACGCGTTGTACAAGTCTAAGGGCTATGGCTATTGTTGCGCAAGCCATTGCCAGGCCTGCGGCCATCTTTTCTTTCAGATCTTTGGCCTGCCACACTTTCTATTATTCTGCTATGCATTTTCTACGGTGGGAAAATGGGAGGGAGGATTGTACGGAGTTGGGTGATATGTAGCCATAACAAAATTCTTCCTAGAAAGCCAAGGTCATCTTTTTTCTTTGCACCTTGCACCTGAGGGGAAAACTGCCAGCATGGCAGTGGGAGATTGGACCATGGGATGGACTTGTGGGTGTTGGGGGTCAAGATCATGAACTTTTAACTGAGTGAGGAAAACCTGGAAGCTTTTTAAGATTCGGGTTTTCCCAGATGTACCAACATGTCTCTCTTCATCAATGGGAACTTGTGGAATGCTTTGCCCCGGACTCTGATTTACTTTTAGGTGCTATTTGGAACCATGACACCCATGTTCTTTCTGGCACATGACAGGGACATGCCTGGGGCCACCGTGACATGCACAATAGCCGGGGCTCTGGCTTCTCTGTCCCCAGGCCCAATGCAGTCCATGTTCCCCAACCTGAGCTCTTCCAAACCTTTGGGGCAGAGGAGGGGGTGGAGGAGCAAGACCTCTGCCTTGTGGGCCCCTTATCTTATCTTTCCTGGATAAGAAGGCTCTCTTTTCCTTCACTCCTGGCCATCGCCCATCTGGACTACTGCTACATGCTCTACATGGGGCTTCCCTTGCAAAGTACCCAGAAACTTCAGCTGGTTAAAAAAAAGGAAGGGGGGCAGATGAACAGTTTTTGGCACCCAAGAAGGGCACACGTAACCCCTCTGTTGCAGGAGCTGCACTGGGTGCCAGTCTGCTTGGGGGGTCCCAATTCCAGGTGTTGGAATGGAGCCTACAAAGCAGTGGTGGGTTTCAAACTTTTTAGAACCTACTCTGTAGGTGTGGCCTAGTTTGTGGGCGTGGCTTGGCAGTCACGTGACAGGGTGGGAGTGGCCACCTTTTAAAATGTGGTGAAACTCATTTAACAACGCTCTTGCTTAGCAACCAAAATTTTGGACTCAATTGTGATGATAAATTCTTTCTTCCTTTCTTTCTTTCTCCTTCCTTCCTTCCTTCCTTCCTTCCTTCCTTCCTTCCTTCCTTCCTTCCTTTCCTTTCCTTCCCTTCCCGTTGGGTCACTGGCAGTGGCAGGCCAGACTTACTTCTGGGTCCGCCGGTGGAACCCCCTCTCACCGGTTCTCTAAATTTCACCAACTGGTTCTCGCGAGTAGGTGGGAGCCTGCAGAAACCCACCACTGCTACAAAGCCCTACAGGGCCAGGCTACCTGCGGAACAGATTTTGTCCCATTACATCAGCCCCTCCCGCCCGATCACGCAGGGAAGAAGCCTTCTCTGCCGTTACCCCCCCGGCCCTTAGAATACCCGCCCTCCTGAGGTGAGGTGGACAATCCCCCCATCCCCCATCAGTCTTCAGAGAAGGAGTGAGGCTGTGCAGCCTTGCTTGTGGTGGGGGTGGGGGATAAGCAGGGGGCCGTGGGGCCAGTTAATCCTGATGAAAACGCCCCTTCGCCTTTTCAGTTTGATTTTAAACAGGACTTTGCCTCCCTCCAAAAGAATATAATTGTAATTCTACATACTGCAAATGAATGAAGGCGAAGGGGGCGGAGGGGGTCCACCCAGCAGCTGCCCAGATGAGACCCTCCCCTCTGCTTGCCAGGGAGCAAAGCTTTCGAAGAGCAGAGGGGAAATCTCAAGTGCCTCGGTGAATTTCTGCACACCTGGTTCAGCACCCAGCCCCACCCCCCCAGCCAGCTCCTGCAGCGTTAGCGCTTCCTCCTTGCAGTTCCTCCCAAACGCAACTCACCTCCTCGCAGAAGATGGGGTTTGACTCATAGCCACCCACAGAAAGGGCATCACCTTGGAGACGCAAATACACGGAGGCATCGTGGTCTCGAACATTCGGCATGTTCTAAAAATACCCAGAGAAAAATCAGTGCTCAGCCTCCCAAAGGCTCCCGGGTCAGCATTTTCGCTGGGAAGGGAGCTCCCTCGGCTGCCTCCCGTCCCACCCCTCACACCCAGGAAGCCAGGGGTGAAGGGCGCCTGGGGGGGCAAAGGCAGGGCGGCCTCTTGCTGGCTACCGACCTAGAGACCCACTAATCTCAGGTCGCCCGGAGGATCCCTTCCACGTTTATTTATTTTTATTATTTTATTTTATTATTTTTTGAATTTATACCCCGCCCTTCTCCATTGTTAGGACCCAGGGCGGCGCACAGGCATTATTAAAATCATACAAAAAACAATATACATTATTAAAAGCATATTAAATTAAATCCCGTGCTAAAAAAACCCATTTTAAAACCTGACGATTAAAATTTATGGATAAAAGTCAGAAACGGGGGGCTATGCTAGGCCGGCTTGTTGAAATAGATATGTCTGGCCCACCGCCTCCCATCCTGTGGTCTCCACTGAGGCTTCTTCCCTTCTGTCCTCCCCCCAGGAATGACTGGGAAAGAAGGGCAAAGGGTCCTGGGACCCCTCTCCACCAGCACCCATGCTGTTGCCTTCCGAAGGAGCCCCTGCTGGAGACCGGTTGCTCCCAAGGCCCAAGGGGCTCCCCACCCCGGAACTAGTGACCAACGCTGGAAGGGCCCCTCCCTCCTCAGAGTGGCTGCCAGGATTCTAACCGGGGACTCCGGGAGGGCCAGGCTGGGGAAGGTGCTCCAGAGCCCTCCAGCACCTTCACAGTTGGCACTCCTGACCTTCAACTGAGAACCTGTTTTGGGGTCTCCGTTTTTTCAGCCCTGGGCAAGATGACTGCTTTCCCACCTGTCTCCCAGGAATGTACAACTCCCAAAATATGTCTGGCAAGTTTAAACAGCAGCCCAAGCGAGGAGCACCAGAGTCCCCCTCCTTGATTGAAGACAAGTGTCCTGCCTTCAGGTGCTCTGGAGCAGGGGTCTCCAACCTTTGCAACTTTAAGTCTAAAGGACTTCAGCTCCCAGACTTCTCCAGCCAGCAAAGCTGTCAGTGTCAGGGCCTGGGTCAGGGGTCTCCAACCTTTGCAACTTTAAGTCTGAAGGACTTCAGCTCCCAGACTTCTCCAGCCAGCAAAGCTGTCAGTGTCAGGGCCTGGGCCAGGGGTCTCCAACCTTTGCAACTTTAAGTCTGAAGGACTTCAGCTCCCAGACTTCTCCAGCCAGCAAAGCTGTCAGTGTCAGGGCCTGGGCCAGGGGTCTCCAACCTTTGCAACTTTAAGTCTGAAGGACTTCAGCTCCCAGACTTCTCCAGCCAGCAAAGCTGTCAGTGTCAGGGCCTGGGCCAGGGGTCTCCAACCTTGGCAACTTTAAGTCTGAAGGACTTCAGCTCCCAGATTCTCTGCTCTGGAGAATCGCTTGACTCCCTCTTCTTTGTGGCAGCTCTTCAAATACTGGAATCTTGCTATCCTGTCTCCCCTGGTCCTTCTTTTCACTAGAGTAGACCTACCCAATTCCTGCAACCGGTCTTCCTATGTTTTAGCCTCCAGCCCCTTTCTTATCGGTTGCTCTCCTCTGCACTCTTTCCAGTCTGTATTGCAAGAACCAAAACTGGGCGCAATATTCCAAGGGTGGTCTTATCAGTGCGGGAGAAAGCGATACTAAGACTTTGCATGATCTTTATTCTGTCCCCCTGTTAATGCAGCCTAGGACTGCACTGCCCTGGGTCCTTTTTTAGGAGAAGGGCGGGGTATAAATTTAATAAAATAAATAAATAAACAAATGTTGTTGTTTTGATGGCTACAGCACACTCTGGCTGATATTTAAATCCATTGGTACTCCTAAATCCCAGTTACTGCGACTGAATCAGGAACCCCCCTATTCCAGTGATGGCTAACCTTTTTTGGCTCGCGTGCCAAAAGCAGGGGGCGCGCAGGGAGGGTCGTGCATGGGCGTGCCACACCCATAATGCTATGTGTGTGATCCCCTGCTTCTGGTGCGCTTTTTAGCCCTCTCCAGGCTCCAGAGGCTTTCTAGGAGCCTGGGGAGGGTGAAAACAGCCTCCCCTCCCCACCTCCAGAGGCTTCAGGATCCTCAAAAGCAGGCCTAAATCAGCTGGCCAGAGCACACATGCATGTTAGTGCTGATAGGGCCACGCCTCGCGTGCCCTAAGAAATGATTCTGCGTGCCACCTGTGGCACCCGTGCCATAGGTTCGCCATCAACTTATGATGCCGGGCAATGCCGGTTGGCGACGCCCAGGGGAAGGGCCTTCTCTGTGGTGGGCCCAACCCTCTGGAAGGACCTGCCTCCCGAACTCCGCGTCATCTCGGACCTCCGCCTTTTCCGCCAGCGCTTAAAAACGCACTTCTTCCACCAAGCCGGCCTGGCGTGAACCACCCGATACCGACTGAGTTTTAGTTTGCCGAAGTTTTAATCCGTGGGATTTTAAGTATGTTTTAGCACAGGGTTTGGGGTTTAATATTGTTTTTATTAATTTATAGTATTCTGTATATTTGTAGTTGTTTTTAATTTTCCTGTGTGCCGCCCCGAGTCCCTCTGTGGGAGATGGGTGCGGGATATAAGTATGATAAAATATAATAAATCCCTGCCCTATTCTCTACCTGTGCACTTGGGTTTTCTTGCCCAAGTGTAAAATCTTGTTTTCCCCCCAACTGGATTTCACTGCACTCATTACAGGGAGCTCTCCTTCACCTAATCCTCCCAGTCTGGAAGGGGGGCTGTGGGGCCTTGCAGAACCCTCCCCAGGCTCCAGAGGTGAACTTGGGATCTGGCTCCCCCAGTCCCAGGGGGATCTTCCGCCCACGATCCCCTGAGGCCACAGGCTGAAACTCTGCAGGGCCCTTCCCTGCTCTTCACACACACCCAATGCCTTTTTGCGGGGTATCCTTAGCCAGCCTTGGAGGGACCTCTAGTGGCAGAACCTGGATCTCCTGCGGGCAACCTGCGCCTCTTCAAAATTGTTTCCACGAAGCCTTTTTTCAAATAGTCTTCGTACGTTCTTGTGAAACATGCATTATAAATTCTGTGCTTTGATACTGGCGTTTGCACAGTACACACTAACATTCAGGTAACCTACATCTTCAATAATAAATAATGGTTGGAAACTGATCAAGGAGAGAAGCAACCTGGAATTAAGGAGAAACTTCCTAACTGTGAGGACAACGGACCAGTGGAACGGCTTGCCACCAGAGGTTGTGGGTGCTCCATCACGGGAAGATTTTAAGAAGAGAGACTAGAGTCACTTGCTTGAAATGGTATAAGTTTTGCTTGAACAGGGAGCTGGGCTAGAAGATCTCCATGGTTCATTCTATCCTATCCCTATCCCTATCCCTATCCCTATCCCTATCCCTATCCCATCCATCCATCTCCCTATCCCATCCATCCATCCATCCATCCATCCATCCATCTCCCTATCCCATCCATCCATCCATCCATCTCCCTATCCCTATCCCAATCCCATCCATCCATCCATCCATCCATCCATCCATCCATCCATCTCCCTATCCCTATCCCATCCATCCATCCATCTCCCTATCCCATCCATCCATCCATCCCTATCCCTATCCCATCCATCCATCCATCTCCCTATCCCATCCATCCATCCATCCATCCATCTCCCTATCCATATCCCATCCATCCATCTCCCTATCCCTATCCCATCCATCCATCCATCCATCCATCCATCTCCCTATCCCTATCCCATCCATCCATCCATCTCCCTATCCCATCCATCCATCCATCCATCTCCCTATCCCTATCCCTATCCCATCCATCCATCCATCCATCCATCTCCCTATCCCTATCCCATCCATCCATCCATCCATCCATCCATCTCCCTATCCCTATCCCATCCATCCATCCATCCATCCATCCATCCATCTCCCTATCCCTATCCCTATCCCTATCCCATCCATCCATCCATCCATCCATCCATCCATCCATCTCCCTATCCCATCCATCCATCCATCCATCCATCCATCCCATCCATCTCCCTATCCCTATCCCTATCCCATCCATCCATCCATCCATCCATCCATCTCCCTATCCCATCCATCCATCCATCTCCCTATCCCATCCATCCATCCATCCATCCATCCATCCATCTCCCTATCCCATCCATCCATCCATCCATCCATCTCCCTATCCCATCCATCCATCCATCCATCTCCCTATCCCATCCATCCATCCATCCATCTCCCTATCCCTATCCCTATCCCTATCCCTATCCCATCCATCCATCCATCCATCATCCATCCATCCATCCATCTCCATCTCCCTATCCCTATCTCTATTCTATCCTACTCTATCCTATCCTATTCCTGTTCCATTATTAATTTGCTTTCTTTTTCTTCATCATGCACCAGTAATAAGTAGGGATATCGTCACTTTAGGCAGAAAACCTTGCTACCCAACAAACAATTTCCTGTCATACACAGCGATTTTCTAATGTTATATTTGTATTATTCGGACGAAAAAGCTAAATCTTATGCCTGTTAACAATGGCATTTTAAATCATCATGAATACTGAGGTGCCTTTTCTCTGCCTTCAGGGCTCCAGAACAGATCAGAAGAGAAGAGAAGGCAGAACCGAATCTGGAAGGGATCTTGGCCTTCGAGTCCCACCCGCTGCTCAAGCAGGAACCCCTAGGCCAGGGCTGGCGAACCTTTTTCACCTTGGATGCCAAAAACCTGCACGCCATCACACGCACACACGTGCTCACCTCCATGACACACACATACAGTGCCCCCTGCACATGCACCCGTGACCCCCACTTCTGCTCTGCACATGCACACATCTTTCTTGGAGCCTGGGGAGGGCGAAAATGGCCCCCTGCCCCCCCCCCGAGGCAGGAAATGGCCCGTTTTCCAACTTCCGGTGGGGCCGTAGGTCCGTTTTTCGCGCTCCCCAGGCTCCAGAGGCTTTCTAGGAGCCAGAGGAGGGCGAAAAACGGCCCACCACACAAACCAGAAGTTCAAAAACGGACTTCTGGTTTGCATGTTTAAGCTGTTTTACGTAAGCCGAAATCATTCCGAAAATTAGCCGGCCAGCAGACGCATGCACGCTGGAGCTAACAGGGCAATGCCTCGCGTGCCCTCAGACATGGCTCAGAAATAGATTCACCATCACGGCCCTCGACTATTCCAGACCAATGGCTACCTGGTCTTTTCTTAAAAACTTCTGTTCCCCTGGTTAATTGTCGTCACTCACTGTTAGGAAGTTTCTCCTCAGTTCCAGGTTGCTTCTCGCCTTGAGTGGTTTCCATCCTTCTCTGGTCTTGTGGTGCTTTCAAAAATAAGTTGACCCCTTCCTCTTCTCTGTGGCAGCCCTTCAAATACTGGAAAACTGCTATCATGTCCCTCCTAATTCTTCTTTTCTCTAGACTGGCCATTCCCAATACCTGCAACTTTTCTCCATATGTGTTTGTCTCCAGACCTTTAATTGTCTTAGTGGCTCTTTTTCCAAAATCTCAACATCTTTTTTGCAATGTGGTGACCAAAACTGGATGCATAATTTCAGGTGTGGTCTTTACCAAGGCTTTATAAAACAGTGTAATAATTCACGTGATTTTGATTTTCTCCACATTCAATGTCACGTTGTCGGGTAGGGCCCATTGTTCAAGACTGTCAAGATCTTTTTGGATCCTCTGGAGTGCTGGCTAGCCCTGCCGGTTTAGTGTCATCTGCAAATTTGATGAGTTCCCCTTCCATTCCCTCATCTAAGTCATTTATGAATTTATGAAAGTCATTTATGAAAGTTATTTACGAAAGTCATCTTTCATAAATGACTTCCAGAGATATTTACTGTCCCTGGAAATTTGCTCTCTGCCCATGGCTCCACCTGGCCAAAATCCTCCTGAATCTGCCACCATCTTCTATTCTTCCTACCCTTCAATTAGGTGGAAAGAATTCAGAGACCTGAGTAGAAAATGAGCAGCACCTTGGTGCAGGGGTCTGCAAAGTCGGCTCTTTTAAGACTGGTGGACTTCAACTCCCAGAATTCCCCAGCCAGCTATGCTGGCTGGGGAACTCTGGGAGTTGAAGTCCACCAGTCTTAAAAGAGCCGACTTTGCAGACCCCTGTGGATCACAAGCTGTGTCAGTAGCTTAATCCAGTTGCAAAAAAGCAAATGTGATCTTTGGCGGAAGAAAAACGTCAAGATCAAGAGCAGTCATCAAATCTGTGCTTTCTGGGTTGCTCACACCACATCGTTTTAGGGTTTGACACTAACAAACTGACACATGCGTCCAGAGGAAAAGAACCCAGGTGACGGAAGGCCATGGAAGGAAAAGGTGTCAGGTTCTCAGAATACAGAATAATAAGAGTTGGAAGGGACCTTGGAGTCCCTTCCAACCCCCTGCTCAAACTTTCTGATTTTCTATGCTTCCAAAATTCCGTGTAAATGCTAAAGCTATGGTATGCTTGACATTAAAAAAAAAAAGATATTCCTGCAAGCAAGGTTAAGTATGAAAACCTCTTCCTGCCCAGTAAATAATGGGAAGCAGACAGGAAGCCAGATGAATAGACAGGAACATTCAGGTTCCCCATTTGCCCCCCAGGAAGCCTCATGGAGTCACATTTACAGTTCGGGGTGTGTGTGTAACAAGCCTACTCTGAGAAGGAGGGGAGACCCACTGTGCAAAAGCGCTTAGCCTCAAGGGAAGGACCTGAATGGCTGACAGCCCCTGTTGCTACTAATGTTTGATCTGCCCACCAGGACAGAAACTCTGAGAGTGCCCCCCCCCCCCACAAGAACTGACCTGGATGCCCTCGATCTTCTCGGTCACCACATAGGCATGGTGCATGGCCACCAGGGGCACCTGGACGCCAGCCATCTCCCCCAGGGCTCGGGCCCACACACCTGCGGGAGAAGGAGAACAACGGCCGTCATCCGAAGGGCCTGGAGGGGACGGGGGTTGACTTTGAAGAGGAAGGACGGGAAGCCAGAGCAGGAAGGGCCTGGCCAGGGAACCCTCGCAGGCTGACGGCTGCTGGTGGATTAGGAAATATTGACTTCGTTCAAGATTCTCACGAGGGCACAGAAGAGGGAGGTCACCTTCCCTCCTTTGCTGACTGTGTCATGGACACAGTGAAGAGAGCCCCCCCTCCCCACCTCTGCCCTGCCACACCAACAGCGAGCCAGCAAACAAGGGGAGCAGATAAGGATTTTGCACCAGCTGCCAGTGCAAACTCATCTCCCAGTTGGAAGAGAAAGTGACAGGAGTTGAAAAGCCTCAGGGCGGGAAAGAAATGTCCCAGATAGAACAGGCATCCAGGTGCCGTAACACTTTATACTGCACTGGTACGGCCGCGCTTGGGAGTCAGCAATGCACCCCGTTCTGGTCACAGCCCCCCATAAATAAGGCTGAGACTGTAGAAAGAGTGCAGAGTAGGGAGAACAAAGAGGACTAGGAGACTGGAGGTGAAAACATACAATGAACAGTTGCAGGGACCGGATAGGTCTACTCCATCCAAGGGAAGCGCTAGAGGTGACATGATAGCAACCTCCCAGTATCTGAGGGGCTGTCAGAGTAAAAGGGGGATTGAGCCAAACTCCCTGAAGGCAGGACAAGAAGTAGCAGGGCCTAGATGGTTCAAGAGAGGTCCAACCTAGAACTAGGGAGAAACGTCCGGCCAGTGAGAACCATGGATCAGTGGAACGGCCTTTACAAGCTGTGGCCGCTCCATCCCTGGAGGTTTTCAAGGAGAGGCTGGAATGGCAGGCGGTGAAGTAGGAGACCTCCGAGGCCCCTTCCAACTTTGTCATGCTGTGCTCCATCTTCCTCACGACCTCTTGGCCTCCTGCCATCCTCACCAAGCAGCTTTCAATCTTCTTCCCTTCCCTTTTCATTTTGACCCCAGGGATAATAACGCCCGTCTCCCCCACAGATTCTCCCTGGCTCTTCGTGGATCAAGGCTTCCATGCAGAAACCCAAGCTAAACAGCTGGTTCTCACTTTTTCTTTTATAAAGAGCTCAGCGATGGGGGTTAGTTTGGATTTTCATAGGGAGAGAGAGAGCTGCGTGTGGACTCCAGATGTCTACCTCCAACCAAAAAAAGGATCAATTTTGGGGAAGAGATGAGGACTAATGAAGGATTTGGCTGGTAGTTAAAGGGGTTCTAATGGTTAGCATGGATTAAATAGCTCCAGCGGCTACTGAAGGTAGCTGCCATTTGGTTTCTACCCAGAGTAAAGTTAGTGTTAAACCTAAAATGGAATAGTAGGCATTCTTTTAACAGATTTAACAAGAGTTGGAAGGGACCTTGGAGGTCTTCTAGTCCAACCCCCTGCTTAGCCAGGAAACCCCCATATGCCACTTCAGACAAAGGGTTATCCAATCTCTTCTTAGTAACATCTAGTGTTGGAGCACCCACAATTCTGGAGGCAAGTAGTTCCACTGGTTAGTTGTTCTAACTGTCAGGAAATTTCTCCTCGGTCCTAAGTTGCTTCTCTCCTTGATGAGTTTCCATATAATGACCAGCACAGAAAGGGCAGAGTTGCAAGAAACCCGCCTCTGTTACGCTCCAATCAGGATAGATTTCTTGCTTAAGGAACAAAGGTCTGGAGGGGAAAAAATGGGCTCTTTGCCCGGTTAGAAAAGGGGGTGGAAGCTGCCCCACGTAAGCTTGCAAACCAATCAGCAAAACTGAAGCAAAAGTTCCTGCTGCTCCGATGGGACTTGGCTGATACTGAAAACTGAGAGAGAGAGAGAAGCAAGGTGCACCTTATGCAGCCTTGCCTGGCCAGGCACCTCATGGACCCCCCACATCCATAGCCCATGAGCCCCCTCCTTGGCCTCCGCTTGGCCTCCTGGGCTTTCCTCGACTCGGCCTTCGCTTTTGTTCCCTTGGTAGCCTGCCCGATCTCCTCGCACCCACAACCTCTGGAGGGAAGCCCTTCCACTGACGGATTGTCTCACGGTTGGGATATTTGTCCCTCTTTAAAAACCATCTTCCATCCATTGTTTCTTCAAACGCCTTGGTGTCTTTCGGAGGATAGGTTGCCCCCTCCTCTTCTCTGTGGCAGCCCCTCAAGTATTGGAAGGCTGTTGCTGGAAGAGCATCGGCTGCAAAATGCAGTGGGGCAGGCTCCCGATGGCCCCCCCTCCTCTTCTTTTGGTTCTGCGAGTTGCCCTGGTTGTGCCCGCATTCAGTTCAAGGGGCTGGTTTTGGCCTTTGAAGCCCTTCATCTTATGGTTGGTTTATGGTGTATGGTTTATTAAATGTATATACCGCACCCTTTCCCAAAAGGGACTCGGGGCGGTGCACAGGCAATTTAAAAAACATATATAAACATAACAATATACAAAATATAAAACCAAATTAAATTAATATCCCTGTGCTAAAAAATTTAAATAGGTTAAAACAGTATCCCTAAAAATCAATTTAAAACAATTTAACTGCAGACTGTAGGCTGGGTGATGTAAGTTAGGCCAGGCCCCCCCTGGCCTAACTGTTGGAACTGTTTTTCCTGTTGGAAAAAATAAGTTTTAAGGTTCTGGCGGAAGGAGCGGAGGTCCGTGATCGTTCTCAGTTCGGGTAGGTCGTTCCAGAGAGTTGGGCCCACCACAGAGAAGGCCCTTCCCCTGGGCGTCGCCCGCTGGCATTGCCTAGTGGACGGCACTCGGAGAAGTCCCTCTCTGTGGGAGCGAATCGGCCGCAGGGATGTGTAGGGCAGGATGCGATCTTCATTGAATGACCCCATAATCCCTTGCGGGGTGAAGTCAGGGCAACTGACTGACTGGAGCTGAGTATTTACTGACCGGATGCCCTTCCTGTCGCCAAGGCAGAGGGTTTTTTCCCGCAGATACATTCTCATTGTGCCCAGAGAGAGAAATATCTGCTTCTATCTAGGATCGAACTCACGGCCTCCGGATGGTGAGCTCCACCTCTAGGCCACCCCACTACTCCTTTAAAGCCCTTCCTGGAGCCGGATTATCTGTGGGGCCACCCTCACCAGTTGCGTCTGCCCCCCCCCCCCCCCCCGAGGCCTGGCAGAGAAGGCATGGGGTGGGTCCTGCCTGCAAAAGGATCTCATGGATGGCTCCCAGGAGGCGGAAGGGTTCTGCCAGGGGACTCCCCTTTGCCCCCTCCCCCAGTGAGATTGGCCCCGTCTCTGATACCCTCCCAGAAGGAAGGCCCTCAAAATGTGTCCCCCAAAGCTGGTGGTTTACAGAGATGGTTGCTCTTATTGATAATATTGTTAGGTGTTGAACGCCACTTAATATTTAAGTTTTGCAATAGTTGTGCCACAGGAGTCACTTTTCTGCGAGAGAGGCAGCTACAGCAACACGATTAAGCATAAAATAAAATGTTAGGAACTCCCTTTCCCCCCCATTACCTTCTCCTGGCACAGAACCCAACCGATCCCAGTTCTAAGCTGGCTTAACCGCACGAGTCCCAGCCCTTCCTTTGCGGGAGCCTTCCTTACCACAGCAGTTGACCACGCAGGACGTCTGGATGGCTCCCTCTTTCGTCAGCACAGCCGCCACCCGTGGGACCCCAAAGTCATCCGTCCTGACTTCAATGCCAGTCACGGGGCAGTTTTCAATGATCTAGGAAACCAACCCGACAAGAGCCGTGTGGACAGGGTCTCTGCTCTGGAGTCGGTTTCTGAACAAGAGACCAGGTGATCCCTCTTCTGTGATGATCCCTGCGTGGTTCAGAGGGAATCTGGCACAGGGTTTCTGGCTGACCACAGAGGCTCCCAATGCTCCTTCTGGTGGCTTCTCTAACTCAGAAAAGTGGCTACCAGAATCCTGCAGATGTTTTGCCACTGCAGATGGGTGAGGGTCTCCTCCTGCACTGACACCCCCCCCCCTGGGCATCCCTGCCGGTTGGAGTGTGGGAACATGACCCTTTGGAATATTGAGGAAAGGACATTCTGAAGGAACACTTGTTAGGCGTTAACCTGTTTACGTGCAGGCTGGCAGAAGTCAGCTGGAACACGCAGCAGGGAGGTAACAATTCTGAGAAATGGCTTAACCACAAAGGGCAGAATTCCTATAGATAACGTGTTTTGTACACATGCTAATGTGATGAAGTGACGTTGGTCAGGCGATTCTGCCCTACCCCTACGGTGACATGACTTATTTTATTTTAAGCCTTACTCCCGCACAGCAACTCCAGGAGGCTTACAAGCAATAAAAACACAGACTAGGAAAAAATATATTTAAAAAAAATTAAATGCATTTTGGGGGCTTGGCGAGTGGCTCTCAGGGACAGCTGACCCCAATGAGTGCCTTTTTGCTTTTGACTGGAAACCAGGGTTTCCACTAAAATTCTCTCACTGGTATAACTGTGTTTGCTTAACCACCACAGCATTTGCTTAATCACCACTGCAAAAAGATCACCAAAGAGGGCATGGTCACATGGCGAGAAGCTTAATGACTAGCAGAATTTACAACCTTACTTCCAAGACCCAATTCAAAGGACAGGAGGAGGAGGGGACTTGGGGGGAGGGAGGGGCCTGTCTGGGAAGCCAGACCTTGAAGAACACGTGACACACTTGGAAGGGCAGCAAGGAGATTCCCCCCTCCCCCCGCCACCCCCACACTCATCTCTGTCCCTGGGCAGTAAGAGACCTCACTGCTTGTTTGACTTGGCAGGGCTGGCACGAGCTCTGCCTGCCCAACCTACACTGGAGGAAATGGAAGCATCGGCCATGAGGCTGACCTGACCGGAGCCATTTTGGAGCTTCAGTCTTGCCACACTGGAGCTGAGGGACGGGGGGGACGGGGGAGGGATAGAGATAGCTGGGGTTTTGTAGCCAAAACAAAATACTTTCTCCTGGGAACCAAGGACATTCACACAGGTGGCCGGAGACAGGAGGAGCAATGTCGCCAGGCAACTGGGCAGACCCTTGATTGGTCCATGTGGCTGACTGTTTGGGAAAGGGGAGAAAGGTTTACTTTTAATGAGGTGAAAACCGTGGGAACCTTCAGAGTCGGTTTTCACCAGCCTGTGCCAAGACGATATGTCCAATAAATCCATTCTGTGAGGACTCTAATTGCCTGAGAGTTCTGTTTGCTACGAGCGCCTTATTTGGAAGGAAGAACTGCTGGGCTGTCTGTTAGGGTTGCCCTTTGCCGCTTGTCCAAATGCTTTGCTGGCAAAATTAGGTCCCTGTCAGCATTTGAATGTTCTCGCATTTCGTAGAGAGGCTGCAGAGGCAGGAGCTCCTGGTTTAGGTCTGGTTGAGGGCCCCCCAGGGATATATCTTTCCCCCCCTCCATGAGGCCGCCTTGCAAAAGAGGAAGACCCTTCTCCCATCCTCATGCTCGATTCCCTCCCTAAGGAACTCCGATTATCTCACCGCCATCAGGCAAGTGGCTTTGTCTCCCCTGTTTCTCTAAGGCCACTGAAAGGTTTCCAATGGCTCAAGGCACCTACCAGAGCCCCTCGGTTGCTGGCTGCCCGAGTGAGACACGTGCAGGTGCCTGCAGGATCCATGGTGCCATCCTCCGGGACGTAGAGGGTTCCGTAGAGGTCATCCACGTTCATCAAGGGGTAGAGCTCTTTGGTCTCCCCCGGAGACAGGACGTGCGACTCAATGCCGAAAACTTTGCCCAGCTGCAAAAGAAGAGCCGGAATTTCCAACAATCCAAGGACCTACTCAAACAGGAAGGAAAGCTACAGAGGCCTTGCCCGGCACAGGACAGGAGGCCACCCTGAAGGCCCTTGGGGAGAAAGTCTGGCTCCAATGGTGCACAGACGGATGGGCTACTACTGGCTGCAGGCAACGTTTCCCAGCCAGGGGAGGCCCTGGGAGAAATGGCACTGGCACCTCCCCTGTCCCAGCAGACTGAGAAGGGGCCTGCAGGAGCTTCCAAGCCTTGGCTGAGGCTGGCAAGGGAGCTGCAGGCTGCAAGAGGTGCCAAGCAGGCCAACCGAGAAAGGGGAGGGGGGAAACCTCTACGCTCCTCAGAAGAAGCAAACGCTGGGATTTCCTGCCAGGCAAAGAAGCCGCTTGGCACAGGAGGCCCAGAGGATGAGGCCATTCGGGAGTCGCAGGCCTCCGAATGTGCCTGGCTACCCATCAGCGAAGGATGGTCCATGCTGCCTGCCTGCTGCTGGATAAACTGGATGCCCAATGAGGGTGGCACACCAGGTGGGCCTATTGGCAGAGGAGTCA
This sequence comes from Rhabdophis nuchalis, assembly GCA_039707465.1. Lineage (NCBI taxonomy): Eukaryota > Metazoa > Chordata > Lepidosauria > Squamata > Natricidae > Rhabdophis > Rhabdophis nuchalis. The sequence goes on from CM077652.1 coordinate 4,977,157, forward strand.
GCCCTGATGCTCTGGGAACATCTCAGCCAGCTCCTGCAAAAGGAATCTGGTGGTCATGCAGACCGCAGGGAGTAAGCAAGATGAGCTCAACAGGAGACGCGCAGGAACCTTCTCTAAGCAAAAGGGGCTCAAAGATGTTTTAAATCCAGAACCTCCCAACCCCACCCAAAAACAGCCGGCCTGACAGACTTGGAAGGGACCGTGGAGGTCCTCCAGTCCAACCCCCTCCTCAAGCAGGAGACTCTCTACTCTTCTGGACAAACGGATGTCCCGTCTCTTCTTCAAAGCCTCCAGGGATGGAGCACCCACAACTTCTGGAGGGAAGCCGTTCCCTGTTTAATTGTTCTCACTGTCTGGCAGTTTCTCCTTAAGAAGGGGAGGAAGCACGTCACAAACTGGTTTGCCAGAACCTCAGTCGACGGAGTTTTAACCTTTCTGTGGACTTGATTCCTGGACCTTTTACTAGTTAAGTCTGATATTACACTAGGAAAATTTTACTGGACTCCCTTTCTGTAAGCCCAGTTCTGGTTTCTGTTATATAAACCAGCTGTCAATTCGAATTGAACCTGGTAGCAGTCACCCCAGTCCTCCCCCCATCCTTGTTGTGCCTGTGTGCTTTCAGAAGTGGGAACCTCCTAGATCCAGAGGGACCTGAATCCCATCACTTTCTCCAAATCCCCAGGATGAAGAGATGCTTTCCGTTCAATTCAGAGGTGAATTGGTGGCCTGAACTGCAGAGGGCCCCTCCATCTGCCCTCAGGAACCTCTTCTAAGGCCAAAAGCACAGAGCGGGTGAAGAGTCAGAGAGACGCAGAGGGAGCCAAAGCCCCTCAGAAGGTTTAAGGAAGGCCCACATAGAAGGAAGAGGCTGCTGAGGAGAAGCATCTCCAGAAAGGACCAGAGAGATGATGTCAACACTCAAGCAGCTGGCTGGCGGCTTCCTACTTACTGACATGAGCCTCTTGTACTCGTCCAGCCTCTGCTTGTTGGAAGCAATGAAGAGTCCTCCGTTTTGGATCCAGCCCGTGTGAAGGCCCGTCTCTTCCTCCAGCTCCCGGCTGACCACATTGCGGGTGTGAGTCAAGAGCTCCACCTCCACGTCACTGGGGCGCAACTGCCACAAGAGTCCTGGGGAAGGGGAAGGCAAGGACAGAGGGCCATGAGGACACAACTGGGCCACAAGCCCACAGGGTTTTCTGCGGGGGTCCCAAGGGAGGAGCATTCCCTTGAACTACCCAACACTCACTCTCTGACTTCCACATTTGCAAAGGGCTCCCTGCCAGAAACACCTTCAGCATTGATTATTTCTTTGCTTGTTTGACTTGTCTGCCCCCCTGATGGCCTCATTATTCCCAGGTCTAACTTGAGCATCCTTCTCTTCAGATCTGGGGGTACCAAGAACAATGAGATTGAAAGCCCAGGAATGTCCTTGATCTGCTGTATGTTAACCCTGAAGTTGATCTGACCAAAGCCACGTTTCACCGTTTCAGCACTGCCACAATGGAGCTGAGGGGGAGGGAGGGAGGATTTGAGACAGAGGGGATTCTGTAGCCAAAGCAAAATATTTTCTCTTGTGAACCAAGGACCTTCTCACACCTGGTCAGAGGAAAGCGGAGCGATGCTACCTGGCTGCCAGCCTGTTCTGTGATTGGACTATGTGACTGATTGTTTTGAGAAAGCAGATTTTTTTTTACTTTTAACTAGCCATTCCTGGCCACGCGTTGCTCTGGTCCAGTCTGGTTAAATGGCCAACCAATCTGTGTGTAGATCTACACCTGCACACACAAACAGGTAAACACAACCACCATATAACCCCCAACCTACCTACTGTATTTCTCCCTCTATCACTCTACCTACCTACCTACTGCATTTCTCCCTCCCTTTCTATCCCCCTACCTACCTACCGCATTTCTCCCTCTCCCTTTCTATCCCTCTACCTACCTACCTACCTACCTACTGCATTTCTCCCTCCCTCTCTATCCCTCTACCTACCTACCTACTGCATTTCTCCCTCTCCCTTTCTATCCCCCTACCTACCTACCTACCTACTGTATTTCTCCCTCTCCCTTTCTATCACTCTACCTACCTACCTACCTACCTACCTACCTACCTACTGCATTTCTCCCTCCCTCTCTATCCCTCTACCTACCTACCTACCTACCTACCTACCTACCTACCTACCTAACTACTGCATTTCTCTCCCTCTCTCTATCCTTATAGCTGCCTACCTACCTACCTACTGTATTTCTCCCTCTCCCTCTCCCTACCTACTGCATTTCTCCCTCCCTCTCTCTACCCCTATAGCTGCCTACCTACCTACCTACTGTATTTCTCCCTCTCCCTCTCCCTACCTACTGCATTTCTCCCTCCCTCTCTCTATCCCTATAGCTGCCTACCTACCTACTGTATTTCTCCTTGAATCTTATGGACAGAGTATTTTATGTCATAAAGGATGGCATATTACCTCTGTGGCCCACTGCTCTGTATCCTGCTCTCTCTGTGTATCCTTTTTCACAATTTTTTACATTTCCGTTGCGTGTACCTGGCACAGGTGTGACATCTACACAATCTATATATATCATTGGTGCCGTACTTGAAAGGAACGTTGTGTGAAAATTTGGAAGCGATCGGTTGCAGGACTTTCGGAGATGAGCGGTTATGAACAAACTCATAGTTACATTTTTATTTATATAGATTAGGTGAAAATGGTGGGAGGCTTCAGAGTCGGTTGTTATTCTTCCACAAAGTTCTCAAGATCATGAGAACTGATAGTACTGCTCTATATGGCATTAGTGAGGTCACACTTGGAATATAGCATTTAGTTCTGGCCACTACGGTAGAAAGAAGATGCTGAAACCCTAGAAAGGGTCAACAAAAACGATTCGTGGGCTGGAGGCTAAAACGGTTGCAGGAATTGGGAATGTCTCTTCCAACTAACAGAAGGACTGAGGGTGGCATGATAGCTCTCTTCCAGGACTTGAGAGGCTGTCCCAGGAAGGAGGGAGTCAAGTTATTCTCCAAAGCAGGAGTCTCCAACCTTTGCAACTTTAAGTCTGAAGGACTTCAGCTCCCAGAATTCTCCAGCCAGCAAAGCTGTCAGTGTCAGGGCCTGGGCCAGGGGTCCCCAACCTTTGCAACTTTAAGTCTGAAGGACTTCAGCTCCCAGACTTCTCCATCCAGCAAAGCTGTCAGTGTCAGGGCCTGGGCCAGGGGTCCCCAACCTTTGCAACTTTAAGTCTGAAGGACTTCAGCTCCCAGAATTCTCCAGCCAGCAAAGCTGAAGTCCTCCAGACTTAAAGTTGCAAAGGTTGGAGACCCCTGCTCCAAAGCACCAGAGGGTAGGAGAAGAAGGGTGGAAGGCCATCAGAAGCTCATTTTCCAGAGTTGTCGGTGCTCCATCACTTGAGTTTTTCAAGAAGAAAATTTGACAGTCATTTGTCCTAGGATGAGATGAGCTCTCCTGCCTTGGGCAGCAGGGTGGACTAAAAGACCTCAAAGGTCCCTTCCAGCCCTAGGATTCTGAATCAGTTACTCTGCCATAATTATTCTAAGAGATTGCAATCTAAGAGAGAGCATTTTTTTTATTAAAAAAGTTTTATTCAAACCAATTTTTCCCCTTTTTTACCCCCCAACATATAATACAAATCACATACCAATACTATACCCCCTCCCCTCCCCGTCTTAAAATTAATTTCTCATTCCAGTATTGTATCCCCTCACCTCCAAACAATCATAATATAAATTTCTCTTAAAATAAGAGTATCCCATTAACCCCATCTTCTTAATTAAACATATATAAATCGTAATATAAATCTCTCTTGACGTAACCATATCCCGTTAATCCCATCTTCTAAATTAACTATACATATATATTTCCCCACCCTCCACCCTAACCCTCCCCCACCTCCCATTCAGACCCACCCCCCTGACTTCCGCTATACACCACTCTAATAACTCCAAACATCCCATATAATATTTGCTCTATTCACATTGTTTCACTCACATATCACCCTATCAATCTAAACATTCTTACCTAAAGGCTACATAGTACTTCCTGGTCTGATATCTATTCTGTATATAATCAATCCACTTTGCCCATTCCTGTGCATAATTCTCCTGTTTCTGATCTTTTAAAAAAGCTGAGATTTTTGCCATTTCCGCAAACCCCGCCACTCTCTGAATCCATTGATCAATTGTCGGTAAGAAATCTTTTTTCCAGTGTTGAGCAATCAACAACCTCGCTGCTGTAACAATATACAAAATCAATTTTGTTTCCCCTTTAGTAAAATCCTTAATTATACCCAATAAAAACATTTGCGGGATAAATTGTATTCTTTTCTTAAATACATTTTGCATAACCCACCATACTTTTATCCAAAAAGCTTTAACCTTATTGCAAGTCCACCATACGTGAAAAAAAGTAGCATCTAAACACCCGCATCTCCAGCATTTAGGTTGAACATTTGGGTACATACATGAGAGAGAGCATTTTTTGATCTAATGCGCAAGGGTGGAATATAAGGAATGCAGGCCTGCTTCTTAATTCAATATGGATAGAAACGTTGGTTACATGTTTTGGAAGGTTAGTTTGTATCGCAAAGTTAAAAGTATGTTTAAAGTTGAACATTTACAATGGATGGGATACTGAATATTGTAATATTTGATAATGGAACTAAGTCTTTACATTTGTTAAATTTATTTCTTTGGGACTTGAAATTAGTGCATCAAAATATTTTATCTGGAGTTTATTGTAACCCAAAAAATGTACATCTGAAAGATTTTCTTGACTATGTATGAAATCTGGAGCTACATTCAATCCATAGGATTTGGTCTTTGTCAGTTTCTGGTTCCTTTTCGGAATAAAATTATTTCACGGATAAATAGATTCCTGGAAGTTTTCATGCTATTATTTTGATTTGTACCCCCAAATTGTGGACTTTGTTTTAGATCTCTACCTTTGCAGGACATGGGAATAGCAATACAGAGAAATTTGAAGTATAATACTGCTCTGGACATCAAGGTCTGTTTAAGAAATGTACAATTTATCCATTTTTGAAAAAACTGTATTTCATAACACAAGCGGGTCCCGTTGAAATGGATCTCATAACATTTAACAATGCTTTTTTTTTAAGGCGTAACATTTTTATTGAATCTTCTCTTTGAGAACACTGGTGGCAATGGATCCCCTGGGGATCTATCTGTCCTTATTTCTGAGGGAGGCATTCTCTGCCCTGGCAATTTTGTAAGCTGCATTTCCATAGGTACCAGATCAAAAGCAGCAGCTGCAGGGACGTTTAATCACTGTAAGGAAAACATTTAAGCTTGAGGATCTGATCAGCGGCTGAGGGAAGAGCTGCTGCTTTCTGGCCCATCCTGACCAACCGCTTGGATTACCCAAGTGATGATGAACACACCACGATGGCCACCCAAAGAGGACCCTCCCACCAGCAGCTCCCTTCTTTACCTGCAGTGTGCCAGGTAGTCCCAGAGGTCAAACGATCCCTTTCGAGCAAGACCACGTTGGTCATGCCCATCTTGGCAAGGTGGTAGATGGTCTGGCATCCGAGGCTACCCCCGCCCACCACCACCACATCTGCGGAGGCAGGGAGGGGCTTTGTAGGCCCATCACGGGAGGAGCGGCCCTCTTCCTTCAGCGTCTTCTGGTACGGGACATTCTTCTCCGTAGTCAGGCCAGCACCACTAGTGAAGAAGCGGAGCCGTCGTCCCGAGTGGGGTAATTGTCGAGCCGCTGCTGCTGCTTGGAGGACACACCTCAGGTGGGCCGTGGCCATCTGAAGAGAGAGGAGGACATCCAGAAGACAAAGAATACCTGTGGGGAACCAAGCAGCCGTGATGCCCCTACGAGAGCTCCATAACTGTCTGGTTTGGTTCTGCAACCCAACAAGACAGACACTGATAATTAGAACTGCAGCAATAACAATTACTGCCAACCTGCCTTCCATTGAGTACCTGTATACTGCCTGAGTCAAAAAGAGGGCTGTGGAAATATGTACATCCTGGGCATAAATTGTTTCAACTCCTACCCTCAAAATGATGCTGTAGAGCCCTGCACACCAAGACAACTAGACACAAGTTTCAACTCGACACAAGTTTCAACAAGTTTCAACTCCTACCCTCAAAATGATGCTGTAGAGCCCTGCACACCAAGACAACTAGACACAAGTCCCAGAGAAGAAGGGATCGACTTATTCTCCAAAGCAGGAGGTTGCTAACATTTTTCATTTCATTTTTTCATTTTATTACATTTATATCCCGCCCTTCTCCACAGAGGACCCAGGGCGGCGCACAGGAAATTTAAAAAACATACACAATAGAAGATAGACAAATAATTTAAAATATATATTAAATAATCCCCAATCCTGTGCTAAAAACCAATTATTAAAAACCCAATTTAAAACTTTCTAAAAGTCCCCATGGGAGGTTAGGCTAGGCCGGCTTGATGGAAAAAATATGTCTTTAAACATTTGCGGAAGAGGCGGAGGTCGGTGATGGTCCGGAGTTCAGGGGGTAGGTCGTTCCAAAGGGCAGGGCCCGCCACAGAGAAGGCTCTTCCCCTGGGTGTCGCCAGTCGGCATTGTCCGGCCGACGGCACCTTGAGAAGGCCCTCTCTGTGGGAGCGGATCGGTCTAAGGGATGTATGGGGCAGGAGACGGTCTCGCATATAACTAGGCCCCGAGCCATGGAGCGCTTTAAAGATGGTCGTCAGAACCTTGAAGCGCACCCGAAAGACCACAGGAAGCCAATGCAGCTCGCGCAGGATTGGTGTTATATGGGAGCTTCTGGTGGCTCCCGTAATTACCCGCGCGGCTGCGTTTTGGACTAGCTGTAGCTTTCGAGTGCACCTCAAGGGAAGCCCCATGTAGAGAGCATTACAGTAGTCGAGACGGGACGTCACGAGAGCTTGAGTGACTGTGCAAAGGGCAGCCCGGTCCAGTAAGGGGCGCAATTGGCGTATCAGGCGTACCTGATGAAACGCCCCCCTGGCCACGGCCGTCACATGGTCCTCCAAGGACAGCCGGGAATCCAGGAGGACACCCAAATTGCGCGCCCTCTCCACGGGGGCCAGTGTTTCGCCCCCAATGGCCAGAGTTGGAGTAATCTGGCTGAACCGGGGTGCCGGAAACCATAGCCACTCAGTCTTGGCAGGGTTGAGCTTGAGTTTGTTACCACCCATCCAGATCCGTACGGCTTCCAAACACCGGGACAGCACTTCGGCGGCATCGTTGGGGTGGTCTGGGGTGGATATGTACAGCTGGGTGTCGTCAGCGTACAGATGGTACTCCACCCCAAAACCACGGATGATCTCATCCAGCGGCTTCATATATGTGTTAAACAGGAGGGGCGAGAGGACCGACCCCTGAGGAACCCCACATAAGAGGGGTCTCGAGGTCGACCTCTGCCCTCCCGTCAACACATATTGCGACCGACCAGAGAGGTAGGATGAGAACCACCGCAAAACGGTGCCTCCCAGCCCCAACCCCCCCAGTCGGTGCAATAGGATACCATGGTCGATGGTATCAAAAGCCGCCGAGAGGTCTAATAGGACTAGGATAGAGGAATACCCTCTATCCCGCGCCCTCCAGAGATCATCAACCAACGCGACCAATGCCGTCTCGGTACTGTGACCGGGTCGGAAGCCGGACTGGCGCGGGTCTAGATAATCAACTTCCTCCAGGTGTTGTGGAAACTGTTGGGCTACCACACTCTCAACAACCTTCACCAGAAAGTGAAGGTTGGAGACTGGACGATAGTTCTCTAATAAAGCTGGGTCCAGGGACGGCTTCTTGAGGAGGGGCCTCACTACCGCCTCTTTCAAGACGGCATGAGATCCAACCTACAAGAGACATTTCCTGACAGTGAGAACAGTTAATCCGTGGGGCGCTTGGAGTTATGGGTGCTCCATCCTTGGAGGGTTTCAACATGACATTGGCCAACCATTTGACCGGGAGGATACAAGCTCTCCTGCCTTGAGTAAGGGGCTGGACTAGAAGACCTCCAAGGTCCCTTCTAGCCCTAGGATTCCAGGTTCTGCGTTTGCTCGCTGCTTACTCAGAGTCTCCTCTCCCTTTTTTTTAAAAAAACAATTTTTATTTTTATTTTTAAACAAACGCAAACAAATATAACAAAAAACAAAGAACATAAACTCCATCTTCCATTGCAAATTGTAGAAAATGTGTCGGTTGGTTACAAGCTGTGCATCTCTTCCATAGTCATATTCATATCAAATCACACATTTTAGTTCAAATATATTTATATATATTACAATGATTATACCTCAACCTTCATTTGACTATCTTGTTTCCAGCCATTGATAAAATTTATTCCAAATTTCGTAGAATTGTTCGCTGTCTTGCTCTCTAATTTCAAACGTCAATTTACTCATCTCTGCACATTCCATAATTTTATAAATAGTTTCTTGCTGGGATGGTAATTTGTTATTTCTCCAATTTTTTGCAAAGACGATTCTAGCGGCTGTCAAAATATTATCTCCCTTTTTGCAAGCAGGGCAAACAGCACGCAAAGGAACACGAGCTAACTTATGCCAAAGTTCAGCAAAATCGAAAAAGGCCCCAATGAGTTTTCACAGAATTGCAACGATGAACGTTGAGGCACGCCTGCCCACACCCAGCCCAGCGGCTGTTGGGGGCAATGAAAGCCGTGGGTGCAACGGCTGAGAGGCTGCCCAGGGCAGGCAGAGGCTGCCTGAAGACTTCGGGGGAGCAGAGCTGCTCAACCCCCCCCCTCCCAGGACAGAGCCCCCTCCCCTCCCAGGGACCCATCCCGGCCTCCGGGGGGAAACAGAAGCGCCCCCCCGGTGATCCAGGCAGCTGGAGGGGCAGAAGCCGCTCGGAGAGGCTCGGGCGCGGGGAGGGCCAAGAGGCAGCGCCCCCTCCCCACCTTCCACGTGGAGCCTGCCCTCCGCGGGCCTCCCGAGAAACGCCCGCCCAGCCCCGGGGAAGCGCTGCTGGAGCGGCCCCCAAAGGCTCCCCGAGGGCCAACGCCGCCAGCCTTCCCGGGCGCTTCTCCCCGAGTCCCTCCTGAAGCTCCCTCCCTCGGGAAGCGCCCGGAGCCCCGTTGCCGGCGTGCAGCAGGTGGCCGCGCGGAAGAGCCGCCGGAGCGGAGCCGCCTTCCCGCCGGGAAGGCAGCCGGCCGCCAAAGCCCAAGAGAGCTGCAAAGCTGCAGCCTCCCCCCGGCCAGGGCGGACCTCGGGCGCCGCCAGCGCCTCCCCGCCGCCCGCTTACCTCGCCGCCGGCAACTGTCCCCCCCGCGGATGCCGCTCAGACGCTCCCGCGGCCAAAACCCCCAGGCGGGCCGGAGCAGAGCCGCCCCGAAGCCTCCGCGGAGCTCAGGGCCACGAGGGGAGGGGGGGGCAGAGGGGGGCGCGGCGCCCGGGCGGCTCGCTCATTGGCCGGGAGGGCGGGCGGGCGGCTGCGGAGGCGGCCCCGGCTCCCCTGCGGCTCTTCCAGCCGCCGCCGCCGCTGCCTCGGCCCCGGTTCCAGACTGCGACGGTCGCAGCGCCGCGGACGCCTCGCCCTCCCCGCCAGGGCTGTCTTAATGCATGGGCCTGGTGGGCACTTGCCCATGGGCCCCACGAACAGAGCCCCCCCCCCTAGTAACCCTTCAATGCACCTTGTATCATACAAATACAGCAACATATTTATTACATTTTACTGCATTTTTAAATTAATACTAACATGCAAATATATGTTTAGTTTTATCAACCATTTACATTTGTATTCCTGTGAGTAGTTGTCATAGAGGCCCCAGTAAACTGCTTTGCCCGGGGGCCCATAATGTTGTTAAGGTGGCCCTGCTCCCCGCTGCTCGGAGGGGGCCCAAAGGCTCCCGCGGGGCCTCCGCTCCGGAACGTCCCCGCAGGGCCTCCTTCCCCCCATCCCCCGCGGAAGCCACTGCTCCGACGGCCGCCTTCCCTCGCAGGCCTCCAGGGACGGAGCCCCAGGCGCTCGGAGAGGGAAGCTGCGGCCCCAGGATGGGCTTCCCCTGCAGCAGTGGCCTCCTTCCCCCAGGGGCTCCCTCCACAGGCAGCTGGCCTTTCCTTTCTCTCGCCCAAGAAACTTCTTGGCTTCTGGAAACTTAGGACCACCGTCATCTGGATGACTGAGACTCTCCAACAGTCGAGGGAGATACGGGGTTTTACAGGGTCAGCCTCTTTCCCCCCAACAATCCGGGTCCTCCTTTGAGCCACCTGAGAAGGGCGGGAGGCTGAGTCCACCTGGAGCCTGGTGAGATTCGAACTGACGAACTGCTGGCAGCCGGCAGTCAGCAGAAGGCGCCTGCAGGACTGCCCTCTGGCCACTGCGCCATCCCCATACCAGAGATGGCTAACATTTTTCTCATCACATGCAGAAAGCACATGCATGCATACACACCCATAATGCAATGCACGCACACACCCTGCCCCCCTGTGCATGTGCCTGTGATCCCCCTGCCCTGCCCCCCACATATGCACACACAAGCCCCCCACCTTCTCCCCCACACACACATGTATGCCCCCATGCCCTGTGCATGCAGACATGACACACCCCATGCAAGCGCTACCCCCATGTGCCCCCCCCACACGCATGCATGATCCCAACACTACCCTGCATGTGTGTCTTCTGCAAGCACCCCCCCCCCAAAACCATCTGGCTGGTGGGAGGCGCACAGATTTATGTGGTGGGGCCAAGCTGGGGCGATGGCTCACATGCCCACAGAGAGGGCTATAGGTTCGCCATCACTTTCTATCCACGATGCTGCCCTCAAATGCTTTGGAGAATAGCGCATCACATCTCCTCTGTGGCAGCCCCTCAAGGATTGGGGACTCTACCCTGTCCCCATAATCCTTCCTTGAATGGGCTAGACCAGGATTGGCCAACCTTTTCCCCATCGCCTGCCAAAAGCAGGGAGAGCGCAGGGGGGTTGTGGGCAGGTGGGCTCACACTCATAATGCTATGCGCGTGACCAGCCCTGCCTTTGGTGCACAATGAACCCGTTTTTCACCCTCCCCAGGCTCCGGATGCTTTCTAGGAGCCTGGGAAGGGCAAAAATAGCCTCCCGGAAGCCTCTGAAGGGCGAAAAAACAGCCCTACAGGCAAACTGTTTGGGGCTCCCCTTAAGGTGCACCCGAAGACTGCAGCTTGTCCAGAATGCAGCCGCGCGGGCAGTTATGGGAACCTCTAGGTTTGCCCATGGAACACCGCTCCTGCGCGAGCTGCATTGGCTGCCTGTCGTCTTTCGGGTGCGCTTTAAGGTGTTGGTTATCATCTTCAAAGCGCTCCATGGCACGGGACCTAGTTATTTGCGGGATCGCATCCTGCCCCATACATCCCTGCGGCCGATTCGCTCCCACAGAGAGGGACTTCTCCGGGTGCCGTCCACTAGGCTATGCCAGCGGGCGATGCCCAGGGGAAGGGCCTTCTCTGTGGCAGGCCCGACCCTCTGGAACGACCTTCCCCCCGAAATTAGAACAACTACGGACCTCCGCTCCTTCCGTCAAAAACTAAAAACTCATTTCTTCTGTTGGTTTTATGTATGTATTTTTAAATTCCTTGTGCACCGCCTCGAGTCCCTTCGGGGAGAGAGAGCGGTTTTATAAATTAAAATTATTATTATTATTATTATTAAACTGCAAATTTGGGAACAGACTTCCCTTTTTCGCCCTCCGGAGCCTTCTGGGAAGCCCTCTGAAGAGGGCAAAAAACGGCCCTACGAGCAAACCAGAAGTCTGTTCCCAAACTTCCGGTTTTAAAGGTCTTAAAAGAAGGCCAAAGTCAGCTGGCCAGTGCGCACATGCCTGCTGGAGCTGACAGGGCAATGCTTCACCTGCCCTAACAATGGCACGTAAAAGTGATATATGGAGAGCCATCTCCTAGGCAGTGGGCCATCAAGTTACAACCATTGAGTCTAGGAGGGATGGTTTCAAGGAGAGACAGTAACTTAGATCTGTCTGCGTGCTCCTTTTTATACAGTTAGAGACATTATAGAATAACATCCTGGCTGTACAATACCCCTCACTAGCCTTATCGGCTTTCCTCTGTTCCCACGATTGGCCATTTGGCCCCCTGTGAAGGGCACAGATCAAAGGTGAGATACCTTCGCAGGCAGAAGGAGGACATATCAGAGGTGTCAGTTTTACAGCTCTTTACAGCTCCATTCTGGGATAGGTTCTATGCCCGTAGATTGCAGGTTGATATGAGTTCAAATGGCAAGGATTACAAGTCTTGACATTTGCCAGATATTCTACATCCCTGCGGCCAATTCGCTCCCACAGAGAGGGACTTCTCCAGGTGCCGTCCACTAGGCTGTGCCAGCAGGCGACACCCAGGGGAAGGGCCTTCTCTGTGGTGGGCCCGACCCTCTGGAACGACCTGCCCCCCGAAATTAGAACAACCACGGACCTCCGCTCCTTCCGTCAAAAATTAAAAACTCACTTCTTCTGCTTGGCTGGCCTGGGGTAACTAAACTGTTCTTAGGGTTTTTAGGGGCTTAGTTTTAGTTTTAATATGGGATTTTAGCGCAGGGTTTTTAGTTTAATTCGTTTTAATATTGTATTATGTTTGTGGTTTTTATTTGTATTTTTAAATTCCCTGTGCCCCGCCTCGAGTCCCTTCGGGGAGAGAGAGCGGGCTATAAATTATTATTATTATTATTATTATTATTACAGACCCTAATAACAGGCCCCCAGGAAGTCAGTTGCAGGGAACAAAAGGCACTTACAGCACGCAAGCTTATATGTTACAAATACAAGGCATAATCTATGTGTGTTACAGAAAAGAAATATTTCTACTAATCAACAAGTTTGTATCCTTATTACTATTCCCCTTCATTAAGATTTAGCTTTCAGGCCTCTTATAATCTTTGTTGCTCTACTCCAGGGGTCCCCAACCCCCGGTGCCGGTCCGTGGCTGGGTGGGAGCCGGGCCGCAGGGCTGGAGAGGAGGAGGAGGGAGGAGGGGGCAGCCCCCTGAGCAGAGCACGCGGGAGAACGCAGGCGCGGCTGTTCGCGCCGTTGGAGTGTGGCTCTTCCTCCTCCCTTGTCGACGGTGGGACTCCTGAGCGCCGCTGGACCGGCCACCGATTCCTTCCCCTGCTGGCATGCCGGCCACTCGTTTTCTTCCAGGGGCTGTGGAGGCTCCGCGGGTGGGGGAGGGAACTGGCGGCCGTAGGGAGGGTTGCTCCGGTGGCGCACAGGAGTCCCTCCGTCGACGAGGGTGGAGGAAGAGCCCCCACCATCCTCCTGCGTTCTCCCGCGCGCTCTGCCCAATGGGCTGCCCCCTCCTCCCTCCTCCTCCTCTCCAGCCCGGCTCCTACCCAGCCACGGAGCCTGAACAAGCGAACGAGCAACCAAGCGCGGCAGGCGGGCTGAGGAAGCTGGGGGGGACGACGACGACGACGACAGACACACATAGAGAGACAGAGAGAGGGAGGGAGGGAGAGAAAGATAGAGACACAGAATGAGTGATTGATTGAGTGAATGCAAGACAGACAGACACGCACACACACAGAGTGACAGAGATGGGCGGATGAAGGAGAGAGACAGAGAAAGAAAGAAAGAAAAAGAAAGTGGGAGAGAGAGAGACAGACAGAGAGAAAGAGAAAGGAAAGAAAGAGACAGAAAAAGATACAGAGAGGGAAAGAAAAAGAGAGAAAGAGGGAAAGAGAAAAAGAAAAAAAGAGAAAGAAATAAAGAGAGAAAGGGAAAGAGAGAGAAAGAAAGAAATAGCGAGAGAAAGAAAGAGAGACAGACAAAGAAAGAGAAAGAAAGAGAGAGAGAAAGAAAGAAAGAAAGAAAGAAAAAAAAGAAAAAGAGAAAGAAAGAAAGAACTTATGACCACAGTTGAAGCCAAAAGTTTGGTTGCTAACCAAGATCATTGTTAAGTGAGTTTCACATTTTCCAAGTTGGCCACACCCACCCAGTCACATGACTGCTGAGCCACTCAGCCGGTCCGCAGAATTTTCTTTAAAATGAAACCGGTCCCTGGTGCAAAAAAGGTTGGGGACCCCTGCTCTGCTCTGTATATTTTCTAGGGTCTTAGCGTCTTTTTTTAATCATTGTGACCCAACTGTATGCAATATTCCAAGCTCGGCCTCACTGGTGCAATATAAAGCAACATCACTTCCCACGTTCTTGATGCGCTACTCCTCTTGATTCAGTTTAGGACTGTGTTGGCTTATTTGAAAGCTGCAGCACACAAATGGCTCCTACCGAAGTGCTTGTCCCCCAGGACTGCTAGATCCCCCTCCTAGTTGCTATTGCTTAGCCAGGCCCCCCTCTGGGATGCCGCCATTCTGATGGAGGGGAGGAGGCAGCCATCCCGGTTGCATTCTCTGTGTCAGGTCTGCCTCTGACACTAACCAAGAAAGAACCCACTCAATTCCATTTTGAAGAATCAGGAGTACTTTTATTGGTTATGAAAAGAAAGCAGCGAGGTAAAGCAAGGTCTGAGATCCAAGCATGCGAAATCATACATATCCATATATGTCCAACTCCCTCCCCCCAACAGTCCCCTCCCTATTGTCCAAGCCACAAATCCCTCAGGTGTCATGTGGGTTGCATCTCCAGGAGCATCATCAGATTGTATGCAGGACGGTTGGCCTTGACCATCTCAAGGCACCAGCCATCGGTATGCGAAGTAGATGGTGAGAACATCCTCCCTTCTCCAAATCTCCCTCCTGCACCATATAGTCCCATTTCCAAATACCACACAGGGTGGCCTCATCTTTTCAATGGCAGCCGAAGCAAGCAGCAAAGGCAGAGGCTGACATCCTGCATGCTTTCGCTTTTGCTGTAACCGCATGGGATTTGGGGAGGGGGATTATCTGGGAGGCATGATGGACTTCTTTCCAGTCCATTTGAGCGGACACCAAGGTCGCTGTGCCCTGGGGATGAACTGCTATCAAGCTAACACGTCAGAGTTCTCAAAACACTTTTGTGACACTCTATTGGATCCTGGTGAAGATGGGGAGGGGTTTCGAATGGGGAAGAGTAGCTTAACGCTTTGCATGGGACCGACTTCTCTGCAGTCACTTTTTCTCAGTGAAAGCTCCTTTTGATAACTTCTTACTCCGAGAGTTGTGCTTTCCCGAGGAGATAGTTGAGGCAGATCCTTAGGCCAACTGTTCTATCACTGTGCCTTGGTTTTTCCTGCCCACGTGCTTTTCTCACCACTGAATTTCATTTTGTTAGATACGGCATTCAATAGTTCATGTCTGTCAAGATCTTTCTGAATCTTGAGTCTTACCTTCTGAAGAGTTAGCTATTCCCACCAGCTTAGTGTCACCTGCAATTTTGATGAGATTCCTATCTCTTCTATCTCCAAATCATTTATGAAAATGTTGAAGAGACAGAATCTTGGAGTTCCTGACTCCATGTAGATGTAGTTCTACTGGGGACTACGCATTGAGTGTGGTTAGTCAGCCAGTTATAATCCCATCTGGTGGTGATGCTGTGTAACCTACATTTTACTATCAAGAAATAGACTGTGGTCTACTTTGTCAAATGCCTTATTGAAATCTAAGTATACTGTACTCACAACATTTCACTGGTTCACTAATCACTAGTCACTGTATCAAACAACGAGATTTGTTTGGCACGATCTGTCTTGGACGAGTACATGTTGGCTTCTGGTTATAGCTTTGTTTGCTTCTAGGTATTTGCAGATCAATTGCTTGATTACCTTTTCCAGGATCTTCCAGATACTGATGTTGGGCTGATTAGCCTGTAATTTCCTGGATCCTTTCCCTCCCTCCCCCCTTGAATTTTTAAGCATTATTTTTGACATTAAATTTATATTTGCCTACAAAGAAATAAAGGGAGACTAGTATGGATCAGTTTCAAAATATTGAGCTCTTGTCAGCTTTACTGGGGCTTTTTTCAACTAAGAAGTTATACAAACTTTTAGGCTGGGTTGTGTTGTGTTATTGTACTGAGGACATTTGAGTTGGGCAAGAGGGTTGCTATTTCCAGGCCTCTCAGACAGGATGTGGGGACAAAGCAATGGCAACTGTGGAATTAATTTAAGCTGCTCTCATTGGGAGATTCAGCGGGAGCCAGGATCTCTCCCTCCCCCTCCCCCCCTCTGTGTGTGGAAGGAGGGAGAGGGAAAGAAAGGGAGGGAGACTATTGTCCATCCAATGGAATGACCTGCATCCTCCACGTTGGTGTCCTACCAAAGGATGAAGCTGGAAGGGAAGCAGCTCCAAGCTCATCTTCCCCATCCTCTCGCCCCTCCCATTCAACACATATATGAAGCCGCTGGGTGAGATCATCCGTGGTTTTGGGGTGGGATATCATCTGTACGCTGATGATACTCAGTTGTACATTTCCACCCCAGACGACCCCAACGATGCCGTACGGTTTGGAAGCCGTACGGATCTGGATGGGTAGTAACAAACTCAAGCTCAACCCGTCCAATTCTATGGAGGAAGCTCCAAGGCAAAGATTTAGATTTAGATTTTATTCAATTTGTATCCCGCCCTTCTCCAAAAGGACCCAGGGCGGCGCACAGGAATTTAAAATAACATACAAAAGTAATACAAAATACACAAATTTAAAACCTATTAAATAACAAAAACCTGCGCTAAAACCAATTAAAACCCCCCATTTTAAAACTATCTAATACTAGTCACAGCGGAGGCTATGTTAGGCCGGCTTGAAGAAACAGGTGTGTTTTTAAACACTGGCGGAAGAGGCGGAGGTCGGTGATGGTACGTAGTTCAGGGGGTAGGTCGTTCCACAGGGCAGGGCCCGCCACAGAGAAGGCCCTTCCCCTGGGTGTCGCCAGTCGGCATTGTCCGGCCGACGGCACCCTGGTGCTGGTGGCTTCTTGACCCTTACTAAATCCAAATTATGCATCACCTTCTTGCCCTGGCAGCCAATTGCTTCCTCCTCATGACTGAGTGGCCTGTGATTTGTAAGTTTCTCTTATCTGCTACAAGGCATAATCACATTGAAAGAGTTATGTGGACTGCAAACTGTTGAACTTAAGTGGGTTGTTTATGCTGGATGTAGCGAGAGTGATTTGTAAGTTTCTCTTATCTGCTACAAGGCATAATCACATTGAAAGAGTTATGTGGACCCCAAACTGTTGAACTTAAGTGGGTTGTTTATGCTGGATGTAGCGAGAGCTTCTGGCAAGCCTAAAAAAAAAAGATACAGGCTTTGTATTTTATGAGTTTGGATTCCAGCCTTTTTACTTTTGTTTTGGCTTCGTGGTGTTTTTAAAAGCCGTCTTAGCTATTTTTCATTGGGTTTCTGCTTTTTTTTTCATTAAAGACCCTCTTGGCAGGTTTAAATTTAAAAAAAAAATTTTTTAAAGAGATTACTGATTTGACACGATGACTCAACAGCCTTCTGAATTTGAACGGATTATAGGAGCATTGAATACGATTGGGGAAAAACTGACTGTTGTAACTGATCGTTTAGATAATTTGACATTGGAGGTTCAAAATATTAAAGAAGAGGTCAATAACATGAATGTTAACTTTGAAAAGCAAAATATGGAAATTAACTTTATAAAGGATGATATTAAACAGATTTTTGTTCACGAGGAACAATCTGATCGTAAGTTTGAAGGGATTTTTTTGAAAAATCAGCAACAAGACAGGAGAATCAGTCTTTTGGAAGAAGAAGCAAGAAAATATAATATTGTTATTCGTGGGATTCCGGAGGAGAGGGCGGATAACCTGAAGCAAAGAATGTTAAAATGGCTGAATGAACTTGATGCGTCAATTGTATACACGGTAGCAGACTTAGTAAGTGTTTTTAGAATTGGTTATAAGAGACAAGGTGGAGTTAATAGAAATGTCCTTGTGAGATTTGCAAACCTTGGAGATAAATTAGAAGCTATGGGAAAAATAAGGGAACTGGGAGAACCCCCAAAATTTGAGGGGAAGGAAATTCAAGTGTTTCAAGACATTTCTAGGGAAGACAGGGAATGGAGATTTTTCTTAAAACCAATTACAAAAGTCCTCAGAGACAATGATATTAAGTATAATTGGAGACCGTTACAACAGTTGAAATTCTTTTACAAAGGGAGAATGCAAACTATTACTTCGGAAACGGATGCCATAACATTGATACGGAAGCTCGGGCTGGTTGAGAAAGACGAGGATTTAGAAGAAATTAAAGATCATATGCTTAAGATGGGTGGAATACAAGTGGAATCTCCAACATTGGAGGAAAAAGGAGCAGTCGGTGGAGATCCTAAAAGTTTAAAACGGAAAGAAATCTCTCCGGCAATGTCCGAACATAAGAAAATCCGTGAAGAATCTAAGAGAGCGTCAGCTGAGGAGGAGGATCTTAGAAGAAAGCAGGAAGCTGAGTGCGGGGACAAGCCAGTGTTATCTTCTTTTTTTGAAAGTGGAAAACAAGAATAACCCGAAAGAAATGACCCGACCATGGGCACGTTCCCCCCCCCCACTCTTTATATGGAGGCGTAACTCGAATGAGGATGTGGGGGGTGAAGATTAATTGTTATTTGTTGTGGTTGTGTCTTAAGTTTGTTTTTGTTGTGTTTTTGTATGTCTTTTTTGTTTGGTGTTGGGTGTGCACATAAAGGAAGAGGAGGGGTCAGGATTAAAAAAGTTACTGTTTAAATGCGGTTTATAAAAATAATGACATGGAACGTGAAGCACTTGGAACTTTGGATGCCTTGACGCCTGTACCTAGAGAACGTGGATTTTGGAGATCTTAAAGATAACAGAAGACACTTGAAACCAACTCTTCCTTTTGTTTTGTATAGCACTGGGTGAAATATTGTAAAATATTTAAAAAAAATAAAAATAAAAAATAAATGACTGAGTGGCCTGAGCAGGCTTCAACTCAATTGTGAAAAGACTTAAAGAGATGTAGACGTTTGCACACTTCTGAATCCGGCAGGATTCCATCTTTGATCCTGAATACAACTGCAGGAATCTCGTCAGATTTTGATGGATGGGCTCAAGCAGCAAGTGGCAAATGGTCAGGGATGCCTGCACCCAGTTGCACCTACACCTACCGGTAGATTAAGAAGCCTTTTAGATGGCCGCACGTTTTGATCACCTTGCATCTGGACTGTCACAATGGGCTCTGAATGGGGCTTCCCTTGAAGACAACTTGAGCCTTGCAGCTAGTCCAGAATGCAGCAGCCTGGACAACTACGGGATGCCCAGAGGTCACCATGCTTGGCGAGCTGGACTGGTAGCCCTTTAGCTTGTGGGCACATTTCATGGCACGGTTCAGCTCTTTCACTGCCTGGGCTTGAAGGGCCATCCAGCCTCATAGTTTCTGTCTGCTGCACCCAGTCTGACAGCATCAGCAGCATATTCTGGGCCCAATCAATGAAAGATTGCCATCTCTGTCAGGGCACCTGTCCTGTGACCATCGTTCTCCAGGATAGTGATGCTCCAGGCTGGCCCTAAAAACCCAGCTGTCTCTCCAAGCCAAAGTAAGTGTAAAGTGCCTTGAGAGCCCCTCACCTTTTGGGGGAATGTTTATGATGGCCATGTGGGTCATTTCACTTTAATGTCCAAATGAAGATAGCCATGGGAATATGTATGTTTATTCGGTTCTCAGGGCAGTTGGGAAAGGAAACATCTTCACACTTGTGTATTGGCTAAAATCTGCATTCTAACAAATGGGAGGGAACTCTACTGCTTTGCATTGATTAAGATGTTGCTTTGAATTTAATGGCTTCCATTCTTTCCTTTTGAAATACTCTGTTTCAAGAGTCTTCACTTTCTTAAGTTAGGAGAGGAGCCCTTACAAGTGTGGTGATACACCCATTTGGGTGATTTGACCTTATATAAGTTCGTTGAATTTATCTCCTGATCCTGTCATAATTTAATGGTTGCATTTTGTTACGCCGCCCAGAATGGTAGCAGATTAGGGCAAATCTAATAGATAACACTAGAACTAGGAGGCCCTCCATGAAACTTTTGGAAGCTAGACCTCAAACAAATAAAGAGGAAGTACTTTTTCACCCAGAGGATCCCTGGTCTATGGAACTCCCTGCCAGAAGAAGTGGTGACAGCTGTCAGCCTCAACACCTTTAAGAAAGGATTAGATGAGGTCATGGAGAACAAGGGTATCCATGGCTATCATGATGGATGCCTAAGGACACCCTCCGGGTTGGAGAGATAGGCAGGATATCTCTCAATGCCATTTGCAGGGAATCATAAGCAGGTGAAGACATCTGCTTAGGAAGACCCTGAAGCAAATGGGGAGCCACTGTGGGAGACAGAATGCTGGACTGGATGGGCTGTGGCTTGTTCCAGCAAGGCTCTTCTTATGTTCTTATGTTAAGAAAGGAAGGAAGGAAGGAAGGAAGGAAGGAAGGAAGGAAGGAAGGAAGGAAGGAAGGAAGGAAGGAAGGAAGGAAGGAAGGAAGGATCAGAGGAGTTCATGGAGAACAAGGGTATCCATGGCTATCATGATGGATGCCTAAGGACACCCTCCGGGTTGGAGAGATAGGCAGGATATCTCTCAATGCCATTTGCAGGGAATCATAAGCAGGTGAAGACATCTGCTTGGGAAGACCCTGAAGCAAATGGGGAGCCACTGTGTGAGACAGAATGCCGGACTGGATGGGCTGTCGCTTGTTCCAGCAAGGCTCTTCTTATGTTCTTATGTTCTTATAAGTGAATAGTTCTTATTCAATAAGGATTAAGGATGAAAGACTACAGAAGGCCTACAGAGAGAAAGATCCTTCCCACAGAATGCTGAAGGAAACAATTGAAACTAAAAGAAGGGAAGAAAGTACTGAGAAATTAGATGGAAAATTTTTCCAGAGATGATTTCCTAGGTGAGCGAAATAAATAGGAGTCCTCCAGAGGATGGAACAGAATTGTAGATGAAACAAATGAATTGATTTGGGGATGAAAGTGAAGCAAGGAAATGTCAGCCCTGGAGACTTTTGCCTGGGGATGGTCGCAGTCGGCCAAGGGACCGGAGGCAGGAGAGGCTGCAGGGGAAATGATTCGGCTCTTCAGCAGCCGAGTGAGACGTGTCAGGCCCGAGATGCTCCTTACTGGTTTGGGGGATGAATAAGAGTGGAGCTATCAGACACTTGCATGGATATGGGATGAAAGGGATAGAAAAGGAATAGAGAAAGAGCCATGGAAGCAAAGTGTAGATTAAAATCAAATGTGAGCTGGCAATAAGGCAAGTTTGTCTTCAGGGTATTATTATTATTATTAATAATAATAATAATAATAATAATAATAATAATAATAATAATAATAATAATAATAATAATAATAATAATAATAATAATTTTTAATTTGTTGACCGCTCCCTCTCCCCGTAGGGACTCGGAGCGGTGCACAGGGAAAAACTAAAACAATAAATATACAGACATATTAAAAACAAATTAAACAATACCTGTGCTAAAAATACCCCATTTACATACTAAAATTCCCAATTAACAATTAAAACCCCATAGAGAGAGACTACCCTAGACCGGCCAAGCAGAAAAGATATGTTTTTAATTTTAGACGGAAGGAGCGGAGGTCCGTGGTCGTTCTAATGTCGGGGGGGAAGGTCGTTCCAGAGGGCTGGGCCTGCCACAGAGAGAGCCCTTCCCCTGGGCGTCGCCCGCTGGTATTGCTGAAGACATGAGAGGGATGGGCCAGGCCAGCATCTGCCTCCGACATCGGATGCTGCATCATTGAAGCAAATATGAAGCGATTGCAAGGCAGGCCTGGAATTAATGTATCGCAGGGCAGATTTGTTACGTTGGAAGAATAGGAAAAACGCAGAAAGCCATTATTAGCTTAGCTCTGAACTGCAGTGAAAATCAACCCAAGTCAATGAATCTTTGCACTTCAGTGCTTATAACGCTAGGAAATTAGTGAAGGTCATTTAAGAAAAGAAGATAACTTGCAAAAAGTGTGCAAAAGGAGGGGGGAAGGGTGTGCTTCTGCTCACTTGGTTACCTGAACATGAAAGCTGGACTTGCCCAGAGAAACACACACATATTCAAAGGTGCTTTTTCAAGAAGCAACTGGACTGTTTGGTTTTTCTTTGAAGGTGTTTCGCTTCTCATCCAAGAAGCTTCTTCAGCTCACCATGACCTGGAGGACCGAGGATCTCCATAGACATACAAGTATTCATTTAAAACATACCATTTTTAATCAACATTAAAAATGGTATGTTTTTAATGTTATTTGTGGGACCGTCTCCTGCCGCATACCTCTCACCGTCCGATCCGCTCCCATAGAGAGGGCCTCCTCAGGGTACCGTCCGGCGGGCAATGCCGGCTAGCAGTGCCCAGGAGGAGGGCCTTCTCAGTGGCTGGGCCATCCCTCTGGAACGACCTACCCCCCCGAACTTCGGACCATCACAGACCTTCCCCTCTTTCGCCGCTCACTTAAGACTTATCTGTTCCATCAAGCCGGTCTAGCTTAGAGGTTAGAGCTCTGATATAATTCAATTTTAGCCAACGAGTAAATGTATTTTAGAATTTTAATGGGATGTTTTAGCACAGGTTTTTTAGTTTAATTCATTTTAGACATTATTCTGTATTTATTGTTATTTATTGATTTTAACTCCCTGTGCACCGCCCTGGGTCCATTTCGATGGAGAAGGAGCGGTTATATAAATCGAAATAAAATAAAAAATAAAATCAACATTTCATATTTTGTCTTTGCAGCTGGTGCATTTCAAGGCTGCCTCCCCCCCCCCCCCCCTGCAGCAGCAAAACAGAAGTATTTTGAGGTGGACGAACAGGTGCGACTTCACTGGCAGCCGGGCACCTGCAGGAGGCTTGAAAGAAAGGTTGGGCAAAATCTATTCCTTCTGGGCTCTGGGGGGGTCACAATGGCACAAAGTCAAAAACAGACAAGAAGTCTGCTGTGCCCAGATGCCAGGTGGCCCAGGAAACCATGTGAGAGGAGGGGAAATTCCCAACCAAGGAAAAGTGCTTGCTAGAGCAGGGGTCTCCAACCTTTGCAACTTTAAGTCTGAAGGACTTCAGCTCCCAGGCTTCTCCAGCCAGCAAAGCTGTCAGTGTCAGGGCCTGGGCCAGGGGTCTCCAACCTTTGCAACTTTAAGTCTGAAGGACTTCAGCTCCCAGGCTTCTTCAGCCAGCAAAGCTGTCAGTGTCAGGGCCTGGGCCAGGGGTCTCCAACCTTTGCAACTTTAAGTCTGAAGGACTTCAGCTCCCAGAATTCTCCAGCCAGCAAAGCTGTCAGTGTCAGGGCCTGGGCCAGGGGTCTCCAACCTTTGCAACTTTTAAGTCTGAAGGACTTCAGCTCCCAGAATTCTCCAGCCAGCAAAGCTGTCAGTGTCAGGGCCTGGGCCAGGGGTCTCCAACCTTTGCAACTTTAAGTCTGAAGGACTTCAGCTCCCAGAATTCTCCAGCCAGCAAAGCTGTCAGTGTCAGGGCCTGGGCCAGGGGTCTCCAACCTTTGCAACTTTAAGTCTGAAGGACTTCAGCTCCCAGAATTCTCCAGCCAGCAAAGCTGTCAGTGTCAGGGCCTGGGCCAGGGGTCTCCAACCTTTGCAACTTTAAGTCTGAAGGACTTCAGCTCCCAGAAGCTGAAGTTCTTCAGACTTAAAGTTGCAAAGGTTGGGGACCCCTGTGCTAAAGAAATTAAGATGTTTCTCTAAGTGTTGGGAATTAAGGATATTGTGTATCTAAATATATTACCCATTTTTCATCCATTCCTTCCTGGCCTCAATTAAGGACAGTGTCCCCAAAAAAGTAAAAAAAAAAAAGAGACCAGCACATCAGAGAACGTTGTCATATTATTTTTCCATTATTATTTTTCTTTTTAAAAATGTTTTTGCAAAATCAAAATATATGTACAATATTTTGCCTTTTTAATAAAAAATCCTTTTCTTATTCACAAGTAGGAGAGTGGCAGGGGGAGAGTGATTAATTACAAACCAAGCCCCTCCTTGGGGGGAGAAAAGAAATGTTACATCAGCAAATGAAAAACAGCCTTTTTTTCAATCAAGAAAATGGTTTTTTTGTTTTCTTCAGCCTCACAGAGTTCGGTTGCATCGCCTTCCCCTTGGTTTCGTCTGAGAAGAACCGCCTCTCTTCGCTTCTCCTCTTGCCTGACCTCCTTTGCCAAACTCCCAGGGACTTCTGCAAAGGCTGAACCCCTGCAGGTGCTCAGACAAGCGGTCTCGGCAACCGAGGCAGCCGCACAACATCCCTGCCCAGGTGGCCTCGTCTCCTGGAGGAGTGGGATCCCCCTCGGCCTCCCAGTCCCGTCCCATCCCTGGCCTTGGCTACTCCACCAGCCCAGCTGCTCCCTCTCCTCCTTCCCAGAAAATGCAGGCGTGGTGGTGGTGACTCAGGGGTTGGCTTTCTTTTGTTTCTACTACTCCATAGGCGGTGTGTGTGTGTGTGTCCTCTTCCTCCCACATCGTCCCCCACTGCATCGACTGGGGGGAGGGAGGGGTTCTGGAGGGATCCAGAAAGAGGGGGAAGATGCAACAGGTGGAGAGCAGGTGCCTCAGGTGTGTGGACCCTGGACTTCTCCTGGTGGCCTCAGCCCCACCTGCAGCCCAGAAGAGAAGGGGGTCTCCAAGAGGGCCAGCTGACTGGGCCTGTGTGGAACATACTGCATATGCCCTGCCCTCTGTCGCTGGGGGTGCTGCGGTGGGCCCTCCGTTATGCCTCTTTCTCCCCCTCCCTTGGCTTCAGGAGGGGCTGGCAGCTATTTCTCTGCTCTGCTTCTGCAAAGCGTCTCTCGGCCCAGCTCAGAGCACTGAATCCTAGCCCAGGCTGCAGAACTCCAGACAAAAGCTAGAGAGCAGCAAAGAGAGATCACACCAAGTCCCTCTGGTGCCATCTAGTGGTCACTGGGGTTTTCGCAGGCCAGGCAGACGGGCTCCTCATTCCTTTCTCCTCCCTACCCCCACCCTTCCTTGCCTCCGTCTAAGGGGAGCAGCCGAGCCCCCTCACTTGGGGAGATTTGCCTGATGAGGCAGAGATTCTACAGGGATCCCATCCAGCTTTGTTGCGATCAGGTGTGTGTGGGTGTCCCCAGCCCCATTTCTGGAGGGGCATCCGTGTCAGGCTGCCTGCAATGGGCGAACGGGGAGAAGCAGCCTGGAAAAGCCAAGAGGGTCTTAAAATTGAGCTGATCCCAGGCAAACCTCCCCGAGGCAAATCCACTCTGGGCTCCAGACCCACCTGGGCATTCAAGGGCAGATCTGCTGGCAGTGGGCAGGCAGAGTGGCTGCCGTGCCAGTCTCGGGGCATTCGGGGGCAGCCTCCCTGGAAAGGCCAGGCTCCTGCCCCACAAGCAGCCCCTTGGCCCCAAAGCCTTTTGCAAGAGAGCTGAGGAAGGCAGGGAAACGGCTGGGGGTTCAAGAGGCCTCCCTGGAGCCTGTCTGGGAGGGAAAGCTAAACCGTCCCACGGCCAGTTGATCTCCCCAAAGTCTGAACGGCAGAGAGATTCCTCCCCAGAGTCTTGGGGGGGGGAGCCAAACGCTGGAGAGATCCCTGCGGGGGTCTGCGTGCATCTGTGGCAGCTGTATGGAGGGTGCCTTTTCCACCTGATGCTCCATCCCCTTTGGCAGCCTGTTCTGCCAGGTGAAACTCTGGGGGGCCCTGGAGGGAGGGAGGGAGACCGCTTTGCCAGCAGGGTGAGCAATAACGCGAAGGCTTTCTGGGGCCCTCCGAGGGCAGCGGGAGCCGTCAGGCCCCGAGAAGGCCAGCCGATGCCAGGCCAAGCTGGTTGTGTGACTGGCAAGAGGCTCCTGGAGGCCCCGGGGCCCCTCCTGGCCGCCAGCTCAGACAGGCTCCCAGGACTGATGGAGGAAGGACCCACCCAAGAGAGGGAGAGGCAGCCGTGGGGCCCCTGGGGGGCATCCCACATCTCTCTTGCACTTCCTTCTCTCCAGCCAGATGTGGTCTCGGATTCAAGGCAGATTCAGGAAGATCCCCAGCAGGTCTGGAGAGGCTCCCATGGCTTCCTCTGGACCACAAAGGGGCCCCCTCACACCTAGGGCCCCTTCGGTTGGCCCCCGGCCACGGCGGATGCCGGGACTTGCAGAAGCCCCCCGCCTGCACAACCTTCCTAAGCCCAGGGCCCCCCTGGCAACGTCCTCCTGGGCCTCCCAAACCCTACAGCAGCCTCTCTCCTAGTATCCCACCCAAGCGTCAGAGACCACCAAGCCCATCTTCCACACCTCAGAAGGCTTTGTAGTGCAGCCACTTCTGCCCAGGCCATCAGGTCCTGCCTGCCTTCCTTCCCCAGAGGCTTCGTGATTCCCGGCACTTGGTTCTTCCGTGCCAGGAGACCGGCAGGAGAGAAGCAGCTGTGCCTGCCCTGCCGCTGCACAAGCCCCTCCTGCCCAAGGGCTGGGGAGGGGGCCAGGGAGGGTCTCTTCTCAGTGCTGGAAGAACAGTCCTGTGTCCCTCGGAGGCCCAGAGACGGGCCGGGGCTGCCCTTGGGCACAGAAGCTCCTGCCAGTCTGGGCATCACTGCACCCCCTCCTCCTCCACGTAGGTCGAAGGGAACCAGCCAATCTGCAAGAAACCAGCAGGGAGCCTAAGGAGGGAGGGGCAGCACGGGAGGGGACCAGGCCAGGCCTGGAGGGGGGTGGGGGAGTCGGGGCTTTTATGACTGAGTGGGTCTGAGAGGGCACTGGCCTTGTGCCCAGCCGGAGGCCTCGCTGCTCCCTGGCTGGACGCCCCCTCCCCACTTCAGAAAGGGAAGTGGCAGGAGAGGGAGGCTACTTACTCGGCCGTTGGCCTCCCCCTTCCACCAGCCTTGATCCCCTCCGATCCGGCTGTAGATCTTCACCACGTCCCCTTCCTGCAGGGAGAGTTCCCGCATGTCCCGGGCAGCAAAGTTGTACCTGGCCACTGCAGTCCCGATGGCCCGAGGGGTGAAGACTGGCGAGGGAGAGAAAGGGAGGAGAGTGAAGGGCCTGCCCCTCCTCTCCCAAGGCGGTGTCTTTCTCTCTGGCCACCAGGAGCCTTTCTCAGCTGCAGTGAGGCTGCCCTGCCGAGGCTGGACTGGGAGCGGGTGGCCGCTCTGCCAGCTGTGGGCAGAGGGTCAGCCCCGTCCTTCCTTAGATGACCAGCAGGTGTCACTGTCCTTCAGCAGATGGATGGGGGCCTCTGCATGCATATCTATCTATCTATATATATACACACATCATCTATACTTCTTGTATCCAGAGACAGAGAGAGACAGAGACAGAGAGAGAGAGAGACTGAGAGCTATAGATATCTACCTGACCAAAAAGGAGTGGAGGGATTCTGAGAACTGAAGTGGTGGCCCTGAGGACTGAGAAAGGAAAAATTGTAGGAAGCGCAGGCAGCTGCAGAAAAGAAGTTAGAGGGAAATGGAGGCAGCAGGAGAAAGGGGAGGGGGGGAGGGAGACAGTATTAAAGGGGGACATTTACGAAACGGGAGAAATCAGCAAGGCAGGGGAAAAGCCCCCCCCCCTTCACCCTCTGGCCTGGCAGGAAGAAGAGGGAGGGGCTCTGCGTGGCTGACCAGCCTCTCCATCCCGTCTGCCTCCCCAGGGGAAGAGCCCACTTTGGGCGGCTGTTTGCAGAGGCAGCCGGGGGGGGGGGGGGGGTGTCAAGCAAAGCATTGGCCTGGGGAGGCCCCCTCCAGGCCCAGCAGACTCAGCAGGTGGGTGGGTGGGGGGTCCTGCCCCTGTCCTTGAAGCACCAAGCCGGCCACAGCTGCGGCTGCCCAGCAAGAGCCAATCGGACTGGGAAGCGCAGCATCCAAAAGGACCACCGAGGGCCCTTGGGAGCCCCACCCCACCCCACCCGCCCGCCCAGGCTTCCTCCTTCCTCCTCCTCCTCATCTGGGAGAGGGGTTTCGGGGATGAAGCCAGAATCCCCCAGCAATCTCGGCCTGAGGCATCAAAAACTCAGCTGGGGCTTTCTGGTTCCTTTGGCCAAGCCGAGCCCAGCGGTGGCCTTGCTTCTCCACCCTCGGACCCTTCATCACTGACCCCTCTCCCACGGGAGGAGGGGGGGGGGCTTTGTGGCCGGTTGGGGGGACTTGCAAAATGGGGGGGGGGGCTTTCCGGAGACAGCCAGGCGGAGGGCAGGGAATTCCTGCTTTCTCCTTGATGGGGGGGTGGGGGGGTAAATGTTTTGACTTTCTCCCCCTCCAGGCTCCGAGAGATCTGGCAAAGACCCTTCCTCAACGACCTTTCCCTAAACTCAAATCCAGGCCTTAAAATGGTCTTGTTTCAGCCTTTTAGCATTTCTCTGCCATTCCTGTGATCTTGGAGCGCTTGAGATGCTGCCCTGAGGCCCTTCTGGAGGGAGAGACCAGCTTCCAAAGAGGAAAAGAGAAGGGGGCTGGAGGGGGGGGGGGCTGTCTCTTTCCCAGCCCCTCCCTGCTGAGGGGAGGGGAGCTGGTGGTGGTGGTGGGGGGAGGCGTGGGTGTCGGTGGGTGTAAAGCTGGAGGTTTGTTCCAAGCACCTCCCTCCAACCCATTGACCGAAAAGCAGCCCCTGTCTCCCCCCCACTGCTTCGCCTGGGCCCATGGTCCTGCTGGGCTGAGCCACAAGGGGTGAACAGCCACAACCGGCCAGCCAGGCCAACCGGAAAGCAACCCGCTGGTGGGGGCTGGGCCTTCAAGGGGCAGCCTGGGGTGTGTGTGTGTGTGTGTGTGGGCAGCCATGCAGCCAGAGGGCTTCAGCTGGTGGGAGCAAAGGGGAGGGGGCTCCTTTTGCAAGCGCTGCATCTGCTCCGCGACCCCCAGCCGGACGCAGAGGGCCCTTCCTTACCCGGGGACCGAGCTAAGGTCCTTGAGGCCGAGCGTTCCCGGGACTTGTACGGATACTTTAAGGTTGTGTCCAGCTGTTTGAAGCTCTCCTTCAGCGAATGGGCCTGGTAGTACTCCACCAATTCCTGCAGAAGACGGGACGGAGCCTTTGAAGACCCCCCCCCCCCCCGAAGCGCCCAGGAAGCCCCATCCCAGGCAAGGCTCCTTCTCCCCCCCAAACGCCAACCTACCAGGAGGCTTTCGAACTTCTTGGCTTCTGTGATGTGGATCCAGCTCTCTTTTTCAACCACTTTAATGTGCTTCACCTCGTCATTAAACCTGCCGGGGGGGGCGGGGGAGAGGAGGGGAGGGGGGCAGAGGGTTCAGGAGGCCTGGCAGGGAAGTTCCCCACCCAAAAGCCCACCCGCCAGATTTGCCCCACGGAAGAGGCTGGCAGAGCCGGGCTGAAAGCGGCCAGACCTTAACAGCCAAAGATCCCATCTGGTGTTGGGGGGGGGGGGGGGGGACAGGGACGGGGGGGCTTATGTGCTTAAATGCTGGAAGCCCAGTTCAAGGCTTGCTCCACCAGGGAGGCCAAGCAGACCCTCTCCCCCTTGAGGCCTTGAGATAATTTTGGACCAATTATTAAGAAGCAGAAAAGTGAACTTTGGCGAACTCTAAAAACTTCAGCAAGGACCAAGGGGCTTCAAAGGGGCCCCTTGTCATCTCAGGGCCAGCCCTCATTAAGCCCCGTGGAACTCCTTGGGACAGGAAGACAGGAAGCAGGGCTGTGTGAACCCCTCTCCTGTTCTTGGGGGGGGAGCAGGCAGGGTCTCCTGCCTGCCTGCCTGCCTGCCCCCTCCCCTGGGGTGCGAGAAGCTGCCCCTGCACAGCCACTGACTTGATGCTGATGGCGAAACGCTCGGCTTCGGCTGGCCTCTCCCGGATCAGGTAGGTCCCGCTGGCGTGCTGCTTCAGGAGGTTGTCCGTCTGCTGCCTCTCCATGTTGCCTGCAAACCTGAGATCCACCCTCCGGGTTAGGAGGGATCCCCTTAGATCCCTCAGATGCCCCCAAGCTGCAGGGAGAGGAGCCGGGGAGCTGGGCCTGGTGATGGGAGGCAGAAGCAGCCGGCCGGCCCTCCCTCCCTCTCGACCGCTGGGGGTTGGTGGCCCTGCAGGGCTGTGGCAGCCCTGGGGGTCTCTCCCCTTGGCAGGTATGGAGAAAGCCCAGCTGACGGCTTAACCTTGAGCTGCGGAAAGCCTCCCATGCCAGGGCTCCTGCTCAGAACGTCCCAGGGTTGGAAGGGGAAGCCCTGAATCCGGCCCCTCCTTCAAGGGAATAGCCCCCACACCCTTCCCTGCTCCAGCCATCTCCTAAATCTCCTAGATCACTGAATCTCCTGTCCGGCTGGTCTTAGGAGCCTCTGCTCTCCCTGCTTGACTGGGTGACCCGAGAGAGCCGGTCTTTCCTCCCAGGGGTCTAGTTTCAGAAAGTCTCCCCTTCCCCTAATTCTCCTCTTCCACCGGACGCTTTCTCTGCCTCCCTTCCGAGTTCTCTGAGCTGCTTGGTGCTCAGCAGGCAGAAGTGGGCATCCCCAATGAAGGGAGGCTGGAGCTCCTCTCTGCTGTGGATGGAGCCCAGGGCTGGCTTGGCCTTTCTTTTACAGCCACGTCACACGGTTGGCTCCCGTTTAATCGGAACAAACGATCATCCCAGGATTGCTCCATCAATAACCCATCCAGCCAGCTGCCTCTATTCCAGTGTTTCTCAACCTTGTCAACTTGAAGGTGTCTGGACTTCAACTCCCAGAATTCCCCCAGCCAGCGAATGCTGGCTGGGGAATTCTGGGAGTTGGAGTCCAGACACCTTCAAGTTGACAAGGTTGAGAAACACTGCTCTATTCTAATCGTTCCCCCCTGAATCCTTGTTTCCTCCATACTCGATTGGCCTCCACCTCTGTTAAATTAGATGCCCTTCATCCCAGCCGTTCTTTAACCCGGCCAAATAAATTTCAGCTTTATTCCCCTTCTGAATCCGCTGTGAGTGGGATGGGCTGACTCATGCAGGCCCAGGCTGAACCTCAAGGGCCTCTGCTGGGAACCTCCCTGCAGATGGTGAGGGGCCATCCAGGGACAGATTAACAGAGCCGGAAGGGACCTTGGAGGTCATCTACTCCAACCTCCCCACCCAAACAGGACACCCTACCCCAGCGACGGCCAGCCTTTTTTGGCTCCCGTGCCATAAATGGGGGGAGCGCAGGGGGGTTGTGCATGGGCGTGCCGCACCCATAATTTAATTTTTTATTTTATTTTTATTAAATTTATACCCCGCCCTTCTCCAAAAAGGACCCACGCACTACAGGTGCGACCTCCCATTTTTTGCACGCTCTTTTCGCTCTCCCCTGGCTCCAGAGGCTTTATAGGAGCCTGGGGAGGGCGAAAACAGCCTCTCCACCACCCCTGGAGGCCCTCCGGAGACTTCAGCGACGGACCACTCAAAATGATGCTCCGAGCAAATTGGAGGTCACTTCCGGTTTCAGCAGAATGCTCGGAGGTTTCAGGGAAGCTCATGAAGCCTCCGGAGGGCCTCGGGGTGGGTGGGTGAGAGGCTCTTGTCGCCCTCCCCAGGCTCCTATAAAGCCTCTGGAGCCTGGGGAGGATGAAAAAAGCATGCCAAAAAGGGAGAATTCAGCTGGCCAGCACATGCATGCGCATTGGCCATCTGACAGGGCATCGCCTCGCGTGCCCCGACAAAGGGCTCCACATGCCACCTGTGGCACGCATGCCATAGCTTCGCCATCCCTGCCCTACACCCTCTCTGACCGAGGGCAGCCCAGCCTCTTCTTGAAAGCCTCCAGGGATGAAGCTCCCACAACCTCCGAAGACATTCCTTGGGAGAAGCTGGGTCTCATGCCAGAATCCCCCTGGGGCCCTTGGTCTTCCCCTCCGCACCTCCTGCTGCTCCCATCCCACGTCTCCCCAGCCCCCCCCCCCCCGTTCCTCTCCAGCTACCCATCATCTGCAATCGTGAACCTCTACAAACTGGGTTTGGACAATGACGCCCTCTTCTGTGGCTCCAGGCTGCGGCTTCCAGAAACACCTTCCAGAAAACCCCCCCAATGAAGAGGAGGTCCTCTGCCATCACCAACCCCACTGCAATAATCCCATTCTCCCCCCCCCCCTTTGGCTGAAAAGGCAACAGCACATGGAAAGCCACAGGGGGGCCATGAGGGGAGTGGTGTCTTCTACTGGGCGGTGGAAATGACTGGCGAACGCACGCACTCTCCATTCGCACGAGGGGCAGGTGTGCATGCAAGCCACTTGTGCAAATGGAGCTGCGCATGCACGCTTGCCGGCCACTCGTGCAAAACCATCTCCCCCCACCCCCACCCCCTCCACAAAGCTGGAACCACTAGGGAACTCTGCCCTACAGGAGAGGGAGGGTTTGGGGTTTTTTTAATTCTCAGGTGCAGCTGGGAAAGGGTTGGAAAACCAAGGAAGGCTCCCACCAAGAGGACTCTCCAAATTTGGGGAGCTTTCCCAAGACCTGGCCTGTCAACTGGAGTCATTCGAGCCCCCCCCCCCATTGAATTCCCCACGGCTGGAGGGCTGGTTGTTGTCTTGAAGAGCAATGCCGAACAGAGAGAAGGTTGCACCCAGTGGGCAAGAAACTGTCCCCCACTTCCCACCAGCCCATTTCCTCACCCATGAGATTCCAGATTAGGGGGAGGGACCCAGCCAGTCCCAACTGCCCAACTCACCAGGGGTACGTGGAGTAGTCCATCTCTCGTGAAGGAGGGCGGCTGTTGGGGGGCTGCAGCAGAGAACAAAGGGATGATGGGGGGGGATTCTAATGAATTCTTCCCCAGGGCATCTGAGCCGTGGGACAGGAGACCCCCCAGGACCAGGGACAGGAGGAGGGAATTGTTCCACCAACTAAAAGAAAGGGGGTCAGCCCCTGAAACCAGCAGCCCTTAGTCCAGGGCCTCAATCGTGGGATAAGGGGAGGGGTGGGAGGGCTGGCCTTGATTGTGGCCCCTGCAGCTCCCTTCCTCCAGGACTCTCACCCGGGCGTCCACTGGGCAAGGCTTAACCAAGGAGCTGGGGAAGTAGCCAGATTTCTTGGACACGACGAGCCTCCCCTGGAAGGAAGAGGAGAAGAGTCCCATCTCACCAGGCTCCTCCAGCAGCCCAATCAGAGGAGAGTCAGCATGGGAGTCAGCATGGAGGCAACCCAAGGGCCGGTCCTTGGGACGGAAGAGCCACCACTGCTAGTGAAGCCCCACCTTAGCTCTGGGGATGAAAGGCAGGGGGCGTAGATGAATAGATGTTGCAGAGGAGAGGAGAGCAGTGGAAATCTATGGGCCGGTCCTTGGGACGGAAGAGCCACCGCTGCTAGAGAAGCCCCTCTCTAACTCTGGGGATAAAAGGCAGGGGGTGGAGATGAATAGATGTGGCAGAGGAGAGGAGAGCAATAGAAATCTATGGGCTGGTCCCTGGGACGGAAGAGCCACCACTGCTAGAGAAGCCCGTCCCTAACTCTGGGGATGAAAGGCAGGCGGCGGAGAGGAATAGACGTGGCAGACAACTATTCATCTCCCTGCCAGACGGACTTATTAACCTACTGAGAGAGAGACAGAGACAGAGGCAGAGACACAGAGAGAGACAGAGACAGAGAGAGAGAACACTTTGCCGGAGCTGCTGATGTTCCTAATGAAGGGAACCCTTAGGTAACTCAGGGGGCATAAAGGAAGGAGCAGCGTCATGGGCTCCCTTTGTCCACCTTGAGTGTAGTTTTCTTACTTCTCTCCCAAGGGGGAGGCTTTCCCTCTCTCAAAGATTCACACAACGCCCATGGCACAAGTCAACAAGACACAATGATGGGAACATGTTCGTGCAATAGGCTGACTCAGCAAGTGTTCCAAGGGCCGAGTTCCCACGACCT